>JAMQGT020008401.1:0-12843 GCA_024447675.2 Pterophyllum scalare
GCACAATATCAGTACAAACAAATGATACCAACAGTGGTAATCTGGGCTTGTGTCGCAGCCATAGGACCTGGGCTGCCAGTGAACTCCTGCATTCTAGAGTCAAATGTGAGAGCGTGTGGTGGGACCTTAAGAGAGCTGTGCTGTGCAAACCTCAATGACCTGAAGCAGTGGGCCAAAGTTCCTCAACAATGTGAGTAACCGATAAAGTCCGGCCCTCGTCTTCGCGGACTCACAAGGATAACACACTGATGTGTTGCTTAAGGAATGTTTATTAACAATAGCTGCAGGTAAAACGCGCATCTTATTTTCAGAGCATCTTAACACAGACTAAAGCAGGGGCGCCCAAACTCCCGGCCCGCAGGCCTCTCCGCTCCGCGAATTGACGTCAAAACTAACATACAGTTTGGCCTTTTAAGTCACTTTTTTGACATTTCGCCTTCCCGTAGGAGGGTTAAGTTATGATGTCAAAAAAGTAACTTAAGGGGCCAAATTGCATGTTTTTTTTTACGTCAATTTGCGAACCGGAAGTAGGGGGCGGGGCCGGGAGTTTGGGCACCCCCCGGACTAGAGGGATCCACACTCTCTAGCATCATCAAGTCACATGGTCCAATCAGATTTAGGTGCTTTCGATGACCCGTCGGACCAACCGTTATCAGAGAATATTTCATACATAATATCCATGTTCACTTGAGTTAGCAAGCTGGCACGGCATTTAGCTTTAGCATTAGCAAGCTGATTAGCCTCCGCCCCAAGGGGCGCTCGGCAGGCTGAAATCTTTTTGTGGCTAGAACCCTGTAAAGCCGTACGGAAATCAGTTCAAAGGTGGTTCAACAAGCTGTTGAATCATAGTGTGCGCTTATTGTTTCACAGGACTGCACAGAGTCCTATAAAACAAACATTTTTTAACCTGTGCTTAGGATACCAGACTGACTTACGACCAACACTGCTGCTGTTTTGCTACTCTTAAGATCACTGTGCACTCTGCATTTGTATCTAATCTCGTCTATGTGCACACTCCCCCCTCCGCCTGTGTGTAACAGGTAGTTCTTCCCTGACTCATGAAGTGGATGATGGTCCTTCTTAGCAATTAGAAAGAGCAGCAGTGCATGGTGTTTATTTATTAGGCTAATACATTTAAACTCGGCGCTTAGGGTGTCGGGGTCAGAGGACAGTTTAACATCAGCTGCACGTCTGATTCGTGCTGACTTTGAAACAAACGGGTCAGTCTATCAGCTTTCACACGTGCATTTTTGTACATTTGTGAACGTGTGTACTGTGTCTGTCTGTATTGTTGTGTTTGAAGCAGGATTGAGCAGTGATTTAACTTCAGTGGATTTGGGGTCGCTGATTCTTTAAAGTGTAACTATGAACACAATTCAAAAGCACCACAAACTGCATCCTCCACACACTGAATATGGTCGCCTTTGCTGCTGTTTGTCTCCATCGTGCTGTGGGGACCGTTGTAGGGAGCGCAGCGAGTCGGCATCAATATATTAAGGATTCTCCCCATCGGAGCTGCATTTGTCCTCTGATCCCTGATTGTGGACGGACAGTTGGCTCTAATAGTCGCAGACAGTCGTGTCTGTGTGTTAACGCTGCCTGAGTGCTTTTTTTTTTTCTTTTCTTCCCCTTCTCTCTCCCTCAGGTGCGGCGGTGGCGGGCGTTTACCGCGTGGCGGGGAAAGACATGGCACCGCTGGAGGCCCTGGTGCTCGGCGTGGGCCAGACCGCCCTCTCCATTGTCATATCGTTCTCGCGGATCCTGGCCACGCTGTGAAGAAAACCCACGACCGGGCGAAAGGCAGACGCCGACGGGAGCGGAGCGAGCAAACCGAGCCGGGCAGAGACTTTAGGCCGGCTTTTGTGGAGGGAGACGAGGCAGAAATCCTCTGGACCTTTGGGGCCAGATGCAGGGCAGGGCGCCCCCCAGTGTCTCTGCACGGTGACTGCTACGATCACACTGCAGCTCGGAGGGAACTCGGCGCAGGAAGGTCACGTTTCGTGTCAGAGGGCAGCACCGGGCAGAGGCTCGGCCTCAGCTTCTGGACCTGAAAGCCATGTTTTTGAGTTTCCACTTCTTTGTGCCAAAAGCCTTCTCTGTGAATCCAGACGCCTTGGTGGACACTGACCTTTGAAGGCTTTCTGTTGCACTTTTGGGGGAGGGAAAAAAAAAAAGAATCTATTTTTTAAAGAGTGAGCTGATGATCTCCTTTGGCGATCGGAACAAATGTTTGTCAGCGATGGGGGTTTTAGGCCTGTGTTCATCAGCAGAAAAACAGCTTCATCGGTACTGAAACGGCCGCCTCGCCTTTAGGCCTGCACACAGGTTCTCGCTCCTCCTCCTGAAAGTGGCTCAAAAGCTGCAGCGTGCGACTCGCGAGCAGGAAGAAGCTCTGAATTTTTGCACTCGGCGAAGAGGCAGAGGAAAACTAGCGTATGATCATACATCGATTTAACGTGTGCCAACGACAACTCTGAGCGGAGTCCAAGGAGCAGTTTAGAAAGTGTGTTTATTGGCTTCCTTCCAGAGATGGAGATGAGAAGATGGATTTCACTCTGATGTCTTTACTGTAAACGAAAAGGTGGAGCCAGGAGACCGTTATCTACCTGCCACCCCGTTTACCCCGTCACACGCTGATCTGTATTTCTATTAAACATTGTAACAGTTTAATTGGTGAGCTTTAACGATGCCGGCGGAGGTGCAGGAGAATCTACAAGTCCTAAAAGTAGAAAAGGACCACCGAATTAGACGAATGAAATGTGCCGGAGAGGCTGAAGTACGTGAACCTGTGCTTTCAGTATCCATGAGCAGCAGTCAAGGCAACTAAGTACCTCTGTGAACATCGATCGGTCCTGTGCATCAACCCATTCCTCGTGCTCGTACGGGATTCCTCCAGGAGCTCCGGTTTCCCCCCGACACCAAAAAAAGCACCAAAGCACCGACTTAAACGTGGAGCCGCTCAGCGCCTGTGTGTTTGTTCGCGGTGTGCTCAGTAATAATATAGGATTGTACTCCTGCACCCCTCGATCTTGCAGTGACGTGTGCAGGTTACAAATGGTCCAGCGCACACAGTGTAGACGCGTTTCTGTAAAATGTTTCAGCCTGCAAAGCTTCAAAACCTTTTTATTTAAAGTCTCGCGTGTTCGTGCCCCTCATCTCCAGCCTCACATTCACGGCACAGACATCAGAGTGGGGTCCTCTGACTTTTGGCGTGCAGGCAGAGAAATGGTTCATTGAACAAAACAAAGAGGAAGGCCTGCGTTTAGTTTGTCTCTGTGTAGTTCAGCTCCGACGTGAAGGTGCATCAGCATTGGAACGGATCACTTTGCTGCTTGAGAGTCAGCATATTCCCGGAGAAATCGCTCCGTGACTCCTGCCGGTGCAGAATTCCTGCAGCCCGGCGCTCCTCGGCCGATGCTACAGTATGAACTCCCCCGAAGGAGGTCACAGCTTCTGCTGCTCTGACATTTTTTTTTTTTCTATGCCTACCTTTTTCTTTTATTGTTTTTTTAATTTACCTACCCATGCTCCTTAAGTTTAACTTTGCACGCTGCACTGACTTGAATCTGCCTTGCTTTAGATCAGTGTGCATCGATACTGCTCCGGTGTGAAACTGCTGTGCGCACAGACGCTGAAGATGATGTTTTTGGGGAAAAAAGGAAACGGTGGAGTTTGTGCTCAAAGTCTGCACAGACGATACTGAAGCGCAGAAAGTTTAACTTTGGCCAAAACTTCGTCCAGGGGGAGAGTCGTTAATAAAAATGCCAAAGTGTCTCTCACATTCTAGCTTTATTCATCCCATTTTCTTATTTTAATTGGCATCAAATTAAAACGTTTGTGGTTTTATTTACTTTTATAAACATTTGCACATTTGAAAAGATGTTTGTACTGTTATGATTGTGTGATTTTTTTTTATTACATTTTTTTCTTGATATTTTGTGGCTCTGAAGGTAAACTATGTAATCGACACAGCTCACCTTCACTACCAGCTCAGCACACAGGAGGGCGATATCGCGCTGAGATGGAGTAGCAGCAGGAGCCCGAATGCCTGTGACATGATTGTGAGGTTTGAGAAATGTTGAACATGGAACAAAAGGAAACACGAGAAGTGGCCCGAAGTTGCCCCCCCTCCCCCCGTGTGTTTCCTCTCTGGGTTGCCCTGCACCGCCCGCCTGAATGTGTAAGCCCAGTTTTCAGGGACCAATCGTGACTCACCTGCTGCCACAGCGATGAAATCTGTCTCTGCAGGGCAGTTTGTGCATGTTTGTGTGCGACTCACAGGAGGGCGTCGAGCATTGTGGCTGCTGTGTTTGGTGTCGGTCTGTGCGGTTGTGCTTGTGAGACGAATAAGAGGATATTCACTGGGCGGGGGGGGGGGGTGGCTACCTGTAAGTGACAGGAGTTTATTGACTTCACATGATGTGTTGGAAGTGTTTTTATGTGCCCGTAAAACTGCAAGAACTGGACTCGAGCTTTCAGATCTGTACACCCAGAGCTGTATATATAGCCGCAGTGCGCTTCATGAACTAACCAACCACTGGACAGCATTCACACCCCGTGCCATTATCAGTCATGACAGGTGTGTGTGTGTGTGTGTGTGTGTGTGTGTGTGTGTGTGTTTTCTGTGATTCGGCCGTGTGACCGTGAGTGTGCAACTAATAATCCCTTCTAGACTCTAGACGCCCAGCTCAATAATCCCGTCTCTTTCATGGGCTTATGAGTGAAGCTGCCCCCATATCACCACCTCCACCACCTCAACTCT
The DNA here is from genome assembly GCA_024447675.2 of Pterophyllum scalare. NCBI lineage: Eukaryota > Metazoa > Chordata > Actinopteri > Cichliformes > Cichlidae > Pterophyllum > Pterophyllum scalare. The sequence continues at coordinate 4,763 of JAMQGT020008401.1, forward strand.
GCTGTTGTCCAAATACACCCCCCCCCCCAACCCGGACACATACTGTGTACCCGCTGCTGTGGCTCGGGTAACGTGTGAATGGACTTACATGGACAATCCGCCCAGAGACAATGTTGTACGTGACCCAAAGTGGCACTTCTTGTGTAGATACTGTACATTATCTTCTTTTTTAATTTTGTACCAGCCAAACCGCTGATATTTATAACTATTGCCTATTTATGTACAAATGTTCTTCTGTACAGACTCAGCAGTCAGTTGAAATAAAATCCTTTTGCAGTATAAAACGCTCAGGAGTGCTGTTTCCGCTGTTCAGCAAAACCAGCAGCAGTGGCAGCTCTGTTCTTACTTCCTCAGTTAGTCTGTCACAGGAGGGGGGGCGCAAAGGGACACCCCCCCCCCTCCTCCGGTGATAACACTTCTTTATCATGTGGTGTACAGTCACTCCTTTTGGCTCTTTCTAGTGATGGCCAGGAAACATCCACCTCCTTTGGGTAAACTTACAGCAAACTGCATTCTTTCTAATGGCCATCAGGGGGCGACTCTCCAGATCCAGATCATTAGATAGATCTGGATCAGACGTTCACACTAACCCTTAAAATCAGGAATGAGTGATGCAGTTTTTTTTTTTGTTTGTTTGTTTTTTTTAAGCAGAATTGACTGGATTTACTTCAGTCACCAGGTGATGTTATTTTTCTGTTTACTTACAGGTGTATCTCAAATTTACCTTTCAAAGTTGACCTGCTATACTCATTCACAGCTTCCTGTTTTTATTCTTGGCTCCCACTGGAGCGGCATTGACTCCGTTTAAAATAATCCTTATTCATCTCAGGCTGGGACGTGGTGCAGCTCAGAGTCCAAAACAAACTGTTAAAGTTCTGAGTAATCCTTATCTGCTCTCACTGACATCATACAGAGCCACGAGTAGAAAAACTGAAGCCTGAGCTTTTAGCGTACTTGCACATGTGCTCACCTCACTGTTTGAATGCCTGGCTGTGTTTAATATAATGAAAAGAAGTCTAAATAGACTTGCATAGCACTGGTCTAGCTTCGTTGACCACTAAAAGCACTTTAATACTGAGCATACTGAGCAGTTATCTGCAGCTTTGAACCTGTATTATGTATTTAAACACTTATTAATCTAATAGTATAGTTTTCTCTTTGCACGTTTGCTTATATTCTGTGTTTTCTATGTTCTGTGTTTACGTGCAGATACATTTAGGTAGGCTAATTATGACTGCAGTGTCACCATTAACCAGGTTCTTTGAGGAGTTGGAGATTAAACAGAGGTTTGTATTATCAGCTGGAAATAAACGCCGATGCGTCTCCTGGCCCGTCGTGTCCACCCGATGCTCGTCTGCCACCGTTCCCCGGCTCTGCAGTACGTGCCCTCCTGCAGAAACCACTCCTGGAGAAGGTAAAGTCATGTTTTGTCTCCCTGCAGGCTCGAGGAAGTTGGCTGTTTTCATTTGCTGGTGTGATACCCAAAAAAAAGCCTCCTCATTGTGGCGGCGGAGGCAGCGCCTCCTGAAACATTTTGATTGCAGCTGTGACTCCCAACACACAATTGCTCATTCTCATATCTGATTTGACATTTGGTTGCTGTTCCAGCCGTGCGATGTGCTTTCCTCTTTGGCTGGGACAGGGTTGCATGTCCAAACCTCTGCGCGCACACGTCGCTGCTGAGTGTATTTTTAATTCTGCGAGGAGGAGGAGGAGGACGAGGGCTATGAATAACTGTAATGGAATTTAGTCAGCATACTTGTGGGCTCAAAAGGACAAAGGTCACGAGCTGTTATCGCCGTGTTTTTTGTTATTTTATTCTTTAATGGCTGAGAGCAGAGCCCGTGACTGCGGCTTTGGTTTCCACTCATCAGCAGCTATGACCAATCAGAGAGAGAGAGGCTGAGGCGAGCTGATAAGAAGTCAGCGGCCGCCACGGAGGCAGGAAGTGTTTCATAACGGGCCAGGGAATGTGGCTTTAGTATTTATGAGTGTTTGATGGATGCTTGGTAAACTGTAGAGCAGAAACAAGGATGTTTATGCTTTTAACTGACCTTAAATCACACTGAAATTGATGCATCAATGTTTTATTATAGTGTGTCGCCCAGCACAGCTCATAAAGACAGCACACAGCTGGAATATACGAAGAGGACTCTTTAAACAGCTCGTTCTTTAATGCCAGGAACTGCATGGACTAAACGTCTGGCCTTTGACATTTTTATATGTGTGATTATTAAGAGTCAGTATAGGATATAATAATGTCACATGAATCCATCTCTCCATGGTCCAGTCGGGGCTTTTATTATTCTTTTTCTTCTGCTTTTAATTTAATTCAGTTTAATATTCAGCGTGTAAGATTTAAGAAGCTCATTTGTAGACGACCTGCTCGAGCTCGTGAGCCACGGCCAATCAGAATAGGGTTCCCTAGACGACCAGAGTTTGGGACGCCCACAAGTGGCCAACCGTCAGCTGCACGACTCAACCCTGTGTGGATGCCCCTCTCATGTTCTGTTTTTTTTTTTTTTTTTTTTATTGACATCTCTTTGTTCAGCCTGTCTTTGTTTTCATTTTTTTTTTTTTTTTTTAAAAGATGTTAGCTGTGACAGGGTGAGGTACAGAGGCACAAAGACTGTACGTAAAGATGGCAGCGTGTTGTTTACACTTTTGTCCAAACAAAACTTTTTCGCATCATCAAATTATTCTACGATCAAGCAGACCGCCCCGACCGCCGAGAAATGCCCCCTTCGCGCCGACCACCGAGCCACTCGCTGCTATTGTCTTATTGTTTCCTCCACAGGAAATACTCGAGAGTTGAGCGTGAGTGCAGACAAGGGGATTGCATGCTTGCTTTGAAAAAAACACCCTTTCAACAATGGCTGGCAGCGGGCCGAATCTTTTGACCCTGCGGATCACTTCACATTATTGACCTTGCCTTTGTGCTGCCTGACTCGACTCCAGCTGCTCATAATGTACAGTATATAAAGAACAGACAACAGACAAACAGTCCATGAGGCCAGTCTCCATCGGAGGCCCGGCCCGCTGTCAGAGCAGCGCCGGCCGTCTGGATGAAGCTGTGATCTCTGTCTGGGTTTACTTTAAGAGAGATCCTTGCGGACTCTAATATCCTAAACATGGAAGAAATCCTCCGATGGTGTCCGCACAATGAAATCACACTCAGGATGTTTACAGTCTAAAGAATGGTAAAAATTCCTTTACAGTTTTTCCATATTTAGTTTTTGTGCTGTGATTTCAAAGAGGCCATTCATAGTTTTTTAGCTTCAGAATGGTCCTTTTGATGGGTTTATCAAAGCGGTGGCAGCGGGTGTTGGAGATAAAACTAATTCCTCATTTCTAAAGTAAGAAGTGGAATATAAAACGGAACAAATCCTGACACAGCTGAGGATCACTGACGTGGCAAATCAAATACAAATTATGTAATAAGTTTAAATAGCAGGGGGGAAAAAGCCACTTAAGTAACCTAAGGAAGAGATGAAGCTCAAAAGCTGAAAGGATTCATCTCTTCCTTCAGCGCCAGTTTATTTGTTTATTCACTATATGAATAAAAGTCCTAGGCCACACCCCTTACTCTTTGAATTCAGGTGTTTTCAGTCACATTGCCACAGGTGTATGAAATCAAGCACCTAGCCATGCAGCCTGCCTTTGCAAACATCTGTGAATGAGTGGGTCATTCTAGTGCTGTGATAAGACGATACCATTGCAAACGAGTCACTTTGTGCATTAAAGTTCTACAGTTAGCTGGAAGTGGTGTTCTTGCAAAGTGGGAGCGTTTAGGAACCACAGCGGCTGCGTAAAGGTACAGTCTGTGTAGATCAGGGAACTAGTCTGAATTATTAAAAGCCCTCAAACGCGATTTCCCATTGCCCGCAAACGCCTCCGTGACCCTAGAACCAATCAGAATGCACGATCGGACCATGTGACTTCAAGCATTTCCTGGCTGCGCTGAGGAGCCGGCTTTTCTTGGTGGTGATCGTAAACACAGCCGAAGGTGAGTCTAACTCTGTTTTGTGTTGATGTTCGGCGATCAAACTTGTCTAACTAACGGAAGTAAAAGTCGTAACGTGATTTCCGTCGGTGAACCTGCGGAAGGATCGTTTCTTACTGGCTGCCGAGCGTACTCCCCGGCCTGCGTCCGTCTCCTTTCCTATGAGGGGCTCTGAGACGGTCTAGTTGATGGCCCCTGCTCTGCAGGTTCCCGCCTCATGTGGTGAGACTATGCAGGCAGTTTCTGGAGGACGAAGGAATTCATGCCGCTGACCGGCCCCCACGCTCAGCGGACCTAACAGAAGGCCTCTGGGGCATTATGTTTGACCTCCCTGAGCTGCACCTCAGTGCGGTGATGCGCTGGTTCAGATCTGGGAGGAGACCCTCCAGGACACCGTGCAAACTGCTGAGTACCGTTTTGAGTTGCTGCAATGAGATTCTGGCAAAATCGACCGTCAGGTTCAGCAATAATAAGGAACGAATGTGGCGGAAACTGTGAACTGAAAATGGTTAAAATATGAAAGAAGCTTAACTGGAATATGAAGCCATTAAAAGAAGAAGCTGAAGTGTTTATGTAGAAGCAGCAGCCTGCGGGTTTCCAGTGATGGTAACATGTTAGCGTTTTACAGGCAAGTTAACCATGAAAATAATACAGGAACGTTTAAAGGGAACCTCCTCCCAACTTTTTTTTTTTTTTTTAGTCTCTGACTTTATTTAATGTTTGATGATGATGATGATATGGAAGAAAAGGCCTTTTTCTTCACCCCCATTGTTCCTCGCGTCAGCTCGTCACTCCACTCGTTTCTCCTTTTTGGACAATGAGCAACAGCACCCCCCCACGCCGCCCCACCCGCCGGGTTTCTCTTCAGCGATGATTAGTCTCTGATGAAGGCCCATTGTCCTGAGCAACAGTGGTCGCGTGCGAGGGACAGTGTGACAAATATGCGATCACAGTCCTCATCCTCATCCTCATCCTCAGGCTCCAGCAGCAGACAGGAAGGACCGGGAGCTTTCATGACCGACCAGAATCCAGGAAGCTCTGAAAATCACAAATATTTGGGGATGGGGAGTTTGGAAAAATGGGGCAGGAACTTCGTGTACGCGAACTCTTCAGTACACCTCTGATCTTTTACAACTAGTACGTTCATATTTTCTAGGAACAGCTCTGTTGCATCATCAAATATTCCCGTGTTTATTCATCCAAAACCAAACAAGTGATAGCGTACATCCTGCTCTCATTCTTTATTATTATCTTAAACAAACAGTGCGTTAGAGTACCTGTTAATATTTTTGCAGTTATAAGTAGAAATTTGTAAGGATCAAGGGCCAAATCATTAAAACTACAGGTCCTGATTCAAGAAATTAAAGATGCTTTAGTGAAAACACACATGAATTAAAAAAAACAAGCTTAAGTCTCCATAATGACAGTTTTCTAATTAACTGGAAACTACTCGTTAATTACAACTTAATTAAGCATTAGTTACTCTTTTTTTTTTTGGTGCCCTCGAGTGAAGTGGTTAATCTGCATGAAAGGAACAAACCAAGAATTTTTAATTTATTTTTCGGTAATTAAGTCTTTTGTTTTTTTTTTTAGGCTTGCAAATCTGCAGCCATCCATAAATGGGTTTGGGTAGTTGTTCTGAAGCATTATCTAAATTATCGTTAGTTCTGATCAGGTAAACTTTGGTTTTGATCAATCTGTGGATTTATTAACAATAAAACTAAAATCAATGATAAAATAAAATCTCTCTGAGCCTTCATCTGTCATTCTTCCCAAAATCCACAAGAGGGCAGCATAGTCCGGCTCTCAGCGCAGTGGCCTGCCGTCCAGCTCTGCCTTGTCTCACCCACCGGGACCCTCGCAGTGATTCATCTGCTGTCACAGAGCCCATCACTCATTTAGTCGGTCAATACCCGATCCACCGAGGCATTATCCTTATATTCACCTGTGGCACCTCCTGCTCCCACCTCCGAGGCTAATAGAGGGGGGTCTGCTGCAGTGGCTCACTGGTTTATTATTATTATTGTTGTTACTATTAGAACAATTTTTAGCTTTTTTAGCCACAGTTTAATTATCTAAATGCATGTGCCCACTGAAGCCTGATGCCCATGCTAAATAGATGCTATCACCACATAACAAAGCTGACTGACTGGGGTGCTTGCAGAGCTCAGCGGGTTGAGCAGGTTGAAGTGACCTGGGTTTGATTCCGCCCCAGGTGTGTCCCTGCTCTCGTCATAGTAAAGGCTAAAAAGCTCCCCCCCAAAAAAAAAGAAAAAAAATTGATTGGCAGGTAATTATCTGTACCCGCTTCTCCTGTGAGGCCTCCTGAGGGGCTGCAGTCTATTCCACCTGACAGGTGAAGTACCCCTCATCTATCAAACACAGACAGAGCTGCTGTTGTCTTAGCCTACCTACTTTGTCTCAGCATCATGTTTGATGACATCCGCTCAGAGACCAGAAGAAAACCTGCAAACTCCGTAAAGACGCAACAACCTGTATTTAATGTGAGTTTATTCGTTAAAGCTTCTTTTAGAGTTAATTAAAGTGAGCCTGTTCTGCTTTGCCTGACTTTCTGTTATACACTGTTATTATGGCCGAAGCTCAAATTAAACATGGGCGCAGTTTCAATAAAGAGGTCAAAGTAAATGTGAGTGAAACACTCAGACTCCCCAAAGCTGGTGAGGTGGTGCAAAGGCAACAATCTGACCCTCAACACCTCAAAAACTAAAGAGCTGCTCTCTGACTTTTAGGAGGGAGGCAGTTCGGCATCTCCCCTTCTCCATCGGAGGCCAGGCTGTTGAGAGGGTTTCCTCCTCCTGCTCCCGAGGCACCACAGAGCCCACCAGAGGCTCCATTTCCTTTAGCAGCCGAGACAATACGGAGTCAGTCAGAAACGTGTCCCGGCTTGTTAAAGTAACACAACCAACCAGAGCCTCATTGGTTGAGGTCTGCTTTCTGCAGCGTCACACTATGCCGCCAAATTTTTCCATACGTTTCACGCTGCGTGATGTCCGTGAGACTTCACATCCCTGCACGGATATAAAGCAGGATTCCTCGTTTGAACCTCTGGGAGTTCTGATGTTCCTCTGTGGGATGCCTGTAGATGGGAGAACGTGGTTGTCTGTCTCCCTATGAGCTGGCAACCTGACCGAGGTTGTGGCCGGGCCTCTCGGCCAATGGGAGCTCTGGTTGTAAGCACAGAGGACCTGCAGACCCGCCGTTCAGAGGGGGTTACCTTAAAGAGAGGGCGGCCTCGGATAAACTGAGGGTGATCACGAGATAAATAAATCTGAGAAATAAAAACAAAGCTGGAAATGAGCACAGCAAACAATATATTACAAGCATGCAATATGTGCACTTTGGGAATTGAACCAGCCACTCTGCCTCTCGCATCTCCAGAAATATCTCCCATCTTCTCACCCATTTCTTTCCGTCTCTCTTTGCTTGTCACACAGACAGAAGCGATCTGGTGTTGTGATGAGGATCTCCATCTTTGAAGATGACACGTCCTAAACAGCGTGATGATAAGACGGGGCTCGTCTCGCAGCTGATAGCATCGCGCCGCTCACTGAGCGAGTGTGTCAGATGCTTCTCACATTCAGCACCAAAGGATTTCCTCCTCCATCCTCCCCGCTGCTCTCTTATGTAATGTGTTCACATCCATTGTAAGTGCGACGTGTCTGCTGCTTTCTTGAGCCAAATGAGCTGCGCTCTAAACAAGCCTCATCCCCATCAATAATGGATCCACACCGTGAAAGCGTCTGTCGTCCCTGCTCTCCAGGACGACTCGGCCTAACACGGCGTCCCACAAGAAATGGTTATGCAAGACCAGCAGCAGGTTTAAAAAACTTTAACTGCTGGAATATCAGCCTGGAGCTGCCGCGTGCACGTCTGCAGCTGTGGACGCACGATGGGCCGAGAGCCCCGCCTCCCCAACGTGACCGTCTGCGGCAGTTTGCTGAAGGTTGCTTTGTGCGTCTCGACACGCCAGCGCGAACGTTTGTTGCTAGACTACAGCAAAGCTTTGCAGAGTGTACGTGATGTAGCAATACGTAACTGAACGAAGTACAGTTAACAT
>JAMQGT020008402.1:0-61534 GCA_024447675.2 Pterophyllum scalare
ACACACACACACTAGCATGTACACACAGATACAGGCATCCACAGAAGCACAAACAATAACAAATGAAAACCACAAGAGGCTTCTGTTTTCTGTCTATATTTGGCAGAAGCCGTTGCACTCCAACTTCAGTCCATATTAACATAAGAAACCACAAGAGCCATCTGACTTAGATCAGGGGTTAAATCTGAATGTAGTGGATCAATTAAGCAGAACTAACCAGAAAGGTAGCATGTTATTTTGCTGTTACACATAAGCACACACACATAAGCTGTACTTTTCAAGTAAATGCAGGACGTTGCTTTGGGCTAGAAGACCTCACATTTCTGATCAGACAGCACAACCTGGTGGACTCTTAGGGAACAGCAAGCTACTGATTTCCACTGTAAGGTATCCAGAGGGCGACTATCGTTTTTATCATTTTTAATCCTTCTAAGCAAATAGCCTATGTAAAGGGCATTTTTGTGTTGTCTATACTTTTTCAGTTTGCTCAGGTTTTTTTTAAATGAGTGCTCACAAAGCAAATCATGTTGTGATATAATTTATTATTGAGTGGGTGGTGCAAAGTCTGCACTATTGACCATTTAAGACCAAGAAGAAAGTGTAGTGTACACTGATAAATAATGCTACTTTATCTCAGCATCACTGCAGACCCAACAAACCACCGCAATAGGACTTGGCACTCCCCAACAGCAGCAGCCCCCCCCCAAGGAACATGAAAGAGAGTCCAATACCACTGATGCACACTCCAAGCTCTCCATATCAATCCAGCAAAGGATCCACGGGATTCACTTGGGGATACCCCGTCCGCAGAAGCCAACCCACAGGAACCAAAGGATCTGATAACAATGTCCTAGTGCACATCCGATCAGAGCTTCAGCACATTAGGGATGTGTGTCATGGTTAATGGGTCTAAATACTACAGCACAAATACCATCTTTCCACCAGAGGCGGTGGTAGTGCCCAGTCAGCCAACTTTTTGTAATGTGCTTTTAACGATCTATGGGTGCTTATGTACATCTCTTCTGAAGCATAATCTGCGTTGCTTTAATTTTATGTCAGTGGGACATAAAAACTATGTATAAAATTACCAGTCAGAAACCACTGAAATGTTTGCAGACTTCATCTGCGGCTCAGATGGCAGAGCGGGTCATCCACCTACTGGAAATTTATGCCGATCCCTGACTCTGAAAGTCTGTGTTGAAGTATCCTTGGGCGTGACAGTGAACCCCAAGTTCATGTGACTTTGTGTGTGCAAATGTCAGAAAGCACTCATGCATAGATAAAAAGTGTTTCATGAATAAGAACCCACCTTGAGTGCCACGCAAGTACCAGTCCGTTTGTCTTCGCCCTTGTGCGATTCTCCCAAAGATTTCCGCTCAGGATTACGAGCCATCTCCTTCTCGTGTTTCCGGCGCAACAAAAAATCCTGAGCCCAAAGGTGGAACCACCACCAGGAAAAGTGACCCAGTCCTGTTTAAACGCAGGCTGGTTCTCATAAAGCGCCAAAGTGGAAAGGAGGTTAAGTGTAGTATGCACGGCACTAGTAGATCAGTGGACTGCTGTGACTGAATGAATGCACTCAACACCTCAAACACTTCTTTGTAGTGACACTCAAACTTGTATATAATGTGGACTGGTCCTATCGCTGCAGATAACCATGAGGTGCAATAAGGGAAGCATTGAAGCATTCGTGAGCCAACGTACAGCCTATTTATAATGAACAGTTTTTTAGAAATATCTCAAGAATTACAGCAGATCAAGCTGGAGCTGCTGAACAGTCCTCAGTCGAAAACACATTTTTATCAAAAGAGCAAAACCATTAAAAACCACTTTATGAATCTCACAGGAGTGGCGCGTCGGCACTCATCTCAGCCATCGGTTTACTGTGAGGGAAAAAGGATGCAGGAACTGAAACGGGTGACGTTCTGTGTAAGAGCTTTATTTTCTCCATATATTTTACAAATACAAGCGCAAATGTTCATTAGACTCTTGACAACATGTCTGAACTACTCTGAAGAGCTATAGGCAATGGAAACGAAGATCCCACCAGTTTATCTGCAAAGAGAAAAGGAAAGGTTAAGAACACGTTTCAACTATTTAAAAAATAAATAAAAATACACCCATCTAAAAGCTACTCAGTCAAATTATCTATTTTACTAGAATTTATGACACTTCTTAGAGCTAGTTTTCAATCACACTAGCCTTACATTACAGTCTAGCACCGTTACCTCCTCTGTTAAGACTAGCCTCAGTCCCTGAGTTCAGCAGAGGTTGAGGAGGAGCAGATTAGGTCGGAGAGGAGAATTAGTCATGAAAGAATCTGACAGCTTTTGGGAACTTAAAGACATGCATAGCTAAGTGGGAATCTTTTGGGAGGAGAGAAAAAGAAGGTCTCAGAGGTCAGAAAGTTAAAGCGCAGGAAAGTTAGAGTGAATGAGGATCATAATGAAGGGGTGAGTCAGAGGGAAAAAATGTAAATGGATGAAGGAAGACAGAAAAGTGGGAGAGAAAATTGGAGACATGGTTGAAACTTACAGAGCAGCGGCTCCAGAGATGATCTCAATGAGCTCCTTGGTGATGACGGCCTGTCTGGTACGGTTGAAGGTGAGGGTCAGCTTGTCAATCATCTCAGCTGAAGCAAAGACAGAGAAAGTAAATAAATCAGTCACGGTCAAATGTGCATCTTTAAGGTGGAAGTGGAGATTTTAAGAGCATAACTCAGCACAAACTAAATCACAACATAACGTTACATAAAACCAGTTCCTCCGACTCCTCTGCAGTGACAAGCCTGAATGACTATCGGCCAGTAGCTCTCACCCCAATAATCATGAAGTGCTTTGAGAGACTGGTTATGGCCCACATCAAGGATACCATCGATGTCACCGTGGACCCACACCGATATGCATACCGGAAGAACCGGTCCAGGGAGGATGCCATGTCCTCGGTGGTTCACGCCGCCCTCACCCACCTGGAGTGTAAGGACTCCTGTGTCTGTATGCTCTTTGTGAAATTCACATCAGGCTTCAACACCATCGTTCCACAGAACCTGGTGCACAAATTATCCACACTTGGACGGAGCTCCTCCCTCTTCTGTTTACCCTGCCCACATATGCTCAATATGACAACCCAGGCTGTCAAATTGTGAAGTTTGCGGATGACACAGCAGTGGTCGGATGCATCGCTAACAACGGCGAGTCCGGCTACAGGCAGGAGGTGGAACACCTGGAGGGTTGGTGCAGAGAGAACGCACACTCTGCACCAAGTATCTGTACGCCCAGCTACAGGTACTTGGGTGTACACCTAAGTAAGGCCCTCACCTGGGGCAACAACATTTCAAGTCTGGTCAGGAAGGCACACTAGCACCTCTACTTCCTCAGGAGGCTGGGGCATGCTGGACTCGAAAGCTCAGTCCTCTCCTCGTACTACAGGTGTGTGGTGGAGAGCGTCCTGGTCTCCTGCATCACTGCGTGGAAGCTGCTCTGCAGCAGAGAAGAAAGCTCTGCAGCAGGTGGTGAAAGCTGCACAGAGGACTGTTGGAGTCAGCTTCTCCACCACCACTGACCTTTACACTGCCACATGCAGGAAAAGGGCCATCTACATCTACACCCCACACACACACTTTTTGTTGCACTCCTTCAGGCAGAAGGCTGAGGAGCATTAAGAGCAGGACCACCAGACTGAGGAACAGCTTCCTCCCTGAAGCTGTAAGACTGTTGAACTCTGGCGGGGCTGTGCAGCCTCTATCAATACTTGGACACACTCATGCTGCTGTCATTGCACAATTATCACTGCTGTGGCACCAAGAGTCATTACCTTTACTCCATCTCAAACTGTTACTGTATATTATTTATATTTATTCAGTTATGCATTTGTGTATGGATGCTTCTATATTATTTTATTTAAATTTATTCTTCTTTAAGGGCAACACTGAGACCTGAGGACAGACATTTGTTCCACTGCATGTAAATGTGATGCGAATGACAGAATCCTTGTGTTATTTGTACCTTGAACTAATGCTAGACTGTTATACTGTAAATTAAAGGCCATTCAATAATCTGAAGTTATATTAAACCATGTAAAAAGCTACATGGTTAGCTTTGCTTTCCAAAGACACTTCAACCCTTTGGATAATTGCGATCAGCGCAGCTTTTTTAAAAAAAAGTAAAAATAGCATCAGCACATCCCCGACTTCTAGAAGACAAGAATAAAAGACTGCATGTTATCCAGGAAGCCCAGATTCTTACAGGCGTTCTTGCTGGCGTTGTCCATAGCAGTCATCCTTGCGCTCTGCTCACTGGTGGAGGACTCCCTCAGGGCCAGGTAAATGACATTAACCAGAGTGAACTCCTGGTAGTTCCTTAGCACGTCAGCATCAATGTCATCATAGATGCCCATGTTCTCTGTTAAGGAAGAGAGACGCATGATTAAGCTCTCTGAAGGCTCTGTGTTCAACTGATTTAACAAAACAACCAGTGCTACCTGAGTTAGCAACAGTGTCTATGGAATAAATGGGCTTCTGGTCCGTCTTGTAGGAGATAACAGACCTGCGATGAGGAGGAGGGTTAGTTTTGTATTTTACTCAACCTGTGCAAAATCTTTACATGGATCCAGATGAAAAACAGAAGGAAAATTGTTTGTTTGTACCTGAATCTATTGAAGATGACAGACCCCTGGTCAAACTCATATCCAGAGTTGAGCAGCTCACTAGCAATGACTGAAGCGTCGCCGAAGGAGGGAGGCTTGCGGCCGATCTCCTTGCAGTTCATCATGATGTGTTTTCCATGAGTTCTAAGGCGGAACAATAAGCCATCATGATTACAGCTCAACAATCAGCCCAGACTAACTCCTCGCTCTCAGTCTACATCTCAAGCTCGCTGTCAAAGCTCCCCTGCAGCATGGACGGAGGAAGACATCTCCCATCCAACGAGGAATAACTCACAGTTTGAAGGTTTATGCTAACTTCATGTCACAACCACACATGACAGGAGTCAAAGTTCAGTGGAAAGAAGCTGCCCTTTTCAAAGCCACTAAACTCCACTGACAAAAACAGTAATTTTTTTATTTTTAAGACAGAAAAGCTGCAGTTCCGTTTGTGTGAACTTACTGCATCAGTTTCGCTCTGAGCTAACGCATTAAAACATCAAGGTCACACAATACCAACTAACCCAATAAGGTAACAGACAAACAGCTTCGGTGCTAGACAAAACTATAATCAAAAAGTGTTACTTAACACTAGACTACATTCACATCCTTTCACAGTGTTATGATGATGAAGATGAAAGCCTTGGACATACTTCTGAAGCAGGGCCTTGAGCTTGTCTCCCACATTGACCACCACCACCTCCTTGCCAGCGCCGGTCAGGGCGGCAATCTCGCTCTTGATAGTCTTGGCCACACCAGAGTGGATGGCTCCGCAAAGCCCACGGTCAGAAGTCACACCAATGAGCACGTGCTTGGCGGCCTTTTCCTCCGGAGCTTTGACGTCAGCCTTCTCATACAGGGCTGAGGAAAGACGTGAAATCTTCAATCAACGGCTAAACTGGAATCCGTATTAAGGTTCAGTTAACGTGACAACGAGACGGACATACCGAGAGAACCGGTGCCGTAGACACGCGCCGGCTTCAGCTGCCTCTCAGCACGAGCGTATTTGGCAGCGGCCACCATTTTCATGGACTGCGTGATTTTCTGGATGTTCTTGATGGCTTTCAATCGAATAGTGACTAGAGGAAGAACGGAGATGACAACTGAATACTGATTTTTTTCTTAAGCCTATTATTCCCAGACTAAAATTCAGGATTATGGTTAGGGTAGACTGAGATAAATACGCTGCAGTGGTGAAAATGATCGATTACTTTGTTTAATAAAAACATGAATATTGTTCTTTGTACTGGTATCAAGTGGCACACTAAGTTCTATAAAGATTAAGTCTGAGAAGATTAAGATTTTGCATCTGGGATGTGCTGTTATCCATCTGTCTTTTACTATTAGAGTAGGTATTTCAGCCCGCTTGGTCCTGTCGAAGATTTGGCTCCAAATCAATCAACATAAAATCACACTTCAGACGTAAAGGATTGATTCAAAGTTATGTAGGAATTTAATACAGCCTTTTTTCTTTCTGTTGAAGAAGTTTCATTAAAATCTGTAGATGCGAAAGTGGTTATCGGAGTGTCAGAATTTAGGAGGTCTGACCGGCTGGTTCACAGCCGGCGGGGGGAAAAAAAAAAAAAAAAAAATCAATGAAAATGCACATGATTTCTTCCCAATTAAACCAACACATATTCATGAATATTGCATTATCATGCTGTAAAAACATCTTAAATTGAAAATTATAATTTCATCTTTAAATTCTAATGCGTTATATGCTCGATCTGTGATTTCTGTAAGGATATTTTGGATATTTTATTATTAATCACTAAATATTTGGTTTAAAATTGTACTAACATGTCCTTACTAAAAACTAATTACATTCCAAATTTCGTGTGATTCTGTTGGGAAATATGGAAGTTATGAAACTTTCTTCACTTAAGCAGTAACACTGTAGCAGTAAAAACTTCCTTCTTTGTAAACAATTTTAACACGGACGGTGTCATTTTGTTTGTTTTTAAAGGCTCTCTTCAGTGGTGTGAATTTTTTAAGCCATTTGGGAACTTTTAATACTGCCCCTCTAATTAGGTATGTTACAAAAAAAAAATCAAAGTACTTACTGTCCTTCAAGGTAGCCATGTTCCTGACCTGCCCACTGTGAACAGAAAGAGTGCCTGTAAGCTTCAGCTGCAAGCTTAATCAACTTCAAACACCATCATTAAAAGCAAAAACACCACTTAACTAATGTTATCCGAACCTTCAGTACAGCTTCAAGTGTTTGCTAACGCTGCAGGCGAGCCCCCATCCTTTAGCTTAGTGGCTAACTACATGGAAGAAGCGGAGTCTGTTAACGCTAGCAGTTGTTGTGTTGTATTAGATCAAGCAGTAAAATAAAGCTCTCAGGGGTAGTCATTGCATTTTACTTTGCCCCTTGTCTTGAACAATGTCAGCTCAGTTAGCATTAAGTGCTAGCCGGCTAAACGTGTCCATTGGCAGAGCTGTCATTCATTAGCCGCGGCCTGCACGCTAGCGCGCCCTTGCATACAATAACTCTATAGACGGTGCGGTACACAGGTCACACACCTGCTCCAACCGCATATCTACGTGCAGTACATTTATAAAAGAGTGCGTTAAAGGCAGCGGAGACAGAATATGAAAATGCCTGAGTTTACCATTGTGGGGAGAACACCACCGCGCTGGTCCTGGCGAACATGGTTAGTCCTATGAAGGTCAGACACACAGGACTACGCAGGCGCAAGACTAAAGCAAAATGGACGGAATGCTGCCTTCACGGACGTTCGTTAAGA
This sequence comes from Pterophyllum scalare, assembly GCA_024447675.2. NCBI lineage: Eukaryota > Metazoa > Chordata > Actinopteri > Cichliformes > Cichlidae > Pterophyllum > Pterophyllum scalare. The sequence continues at coordinate 7,392 of JAMQGT020008402.1, forward strand.
TGATTTTAACTCAAAAGTTTAATTATTATGCATTTATTATTCTTTAATCTTTTACTGTTCTCAAGAAATAAATCTTTAAAATCTTCGAGTTATTTTCTAAACTCTTACCATTATCCGAGTCTTGAAAGAGTCATCTGACCCCCTTTATTTAACATTCCCGTGTTTCATATTTAAAAATGTTTTTAAATTGTGCGCAAAGTCGCAGCTCTTCTCTCAATTTGGCCATGATAGCGGCCCGATGGGACACATCTCTATTCTTTGTTTTAGCTTAGGTTTCATACGCCTTTAATTATAAAATAAAATAATAAAAATAAATAAATAAATATAAGTTAAATAAACCACAGAAAGCGTGACTAAGTGTAATTTTGTTCTGACAATTTATTGACGTGTTTTCCGGAACTTTAAAAATTATATACACGTAAATTCCGGAAAATACGACCTTTATGAGGAGCTCGTGCACGCAACACAGAGTCTCGCGGGGTTTTGCGCTCATTCGTGAGGTTATGACGTAACGCACACGCGGAAACTGTTTACTCGGGAAGAGAGCGCTCGTCCGAGCTGCGTTTTCGAGGGAAAATAAGTCAGTGTTGTTCCATTTTTCAGGATTATATAAAGTGTTTTATATTAACGGTAGCTGGTCGGGATGGGAAAAGCAGATTTTCTTTCCCCCAAGGCGATAAGCAACCGAATAAAGGCCAAAGGTCTCCAGAAGTTGAGATGGTATTGTCAGATGTGTCAGAAACAATGCAGAGATGAGGTGAGATCGTCATTAATTGGGTATTTCTTTTGTTTATTTGTTGTACCTGTTCATGATGTTTTGTTTTTTTTAACTGTGTGCTTGTTGCTGACAGAATGGATTCAAGTGTCACTGCATGTCCGAGTCCCACCAGAGGCAGCTGCTGCTGGCCTCCGAGAACCCCACCAAATTCATGGACTACTTCTCAGAGTGAGCTCCGTTATGTTTCTTTTGTTTATAATTTAATGAAAATGATCCCATGTTCTTATTCTTGTTGTTCCTCTCCCAGTGAGTTCAAAAGCGACTTCATCGAGCTGCTCAGAAGACGATTTGGTGAGATGGGTTTTTCTAGTCATCCAGATGTTTCTGCAGCAGCAGCTGTCCGCAGCCAGCTCTGAGAGTGTGTTTGCTCTTTTCTCATCCACAGGTACCAAGCGTGTGCACAACAACATCGTCTACAATGAGTACATCAGCTACAGGGAGCACGTCCATATGAACTCCACGCAGTGGGAGACTCTCACCGACTTCACCAAGTGGCTAGGCAGAGAAGGTAAGCTGGTGTGAAACACTTCACTTCAGGGTGCCCTGTAACTTATGAAGAAAAGACAAAATATAGTCTGTGGCAATTCACTTAAGTTTTTTTCTTCTGGTGTAGAATTGTGCCTCGTTGCGATCTCGACCCAGAGGTTTTTGTGACTGGTGTTAAGCAGGCTGTAGGTTAAGGAACTGGAAACAGATGGGCATTTATACACGGTCTTACTGACCCCTCAAAGCACTTTAGACTACAAGCCACATTTAGCCACTCACTTGTTGCAGAGGTAGTGAAGGTAGGTGAGTTTAAATACCTGGGGTCAACCATCCAAAGCTACAGACAGTGCACAGCAGTGGGTGCTGATGAATGTCAGGGGTGATTTATGACAGAAGGATAGCATCAAGAGTGAAAGGGATAGGTTTACAAGATGTAATGAGACCTGCTAGAGAGGAGGAGGCTGAGCTGGAGGTGGCAGATTTGTAGATGTTAAGATTTTTATTGGGAGTGACCAGGTGGAAATGAGGACAGCTCAGGTTGAGCAGTATGGTGGCAAAGTTAGAGGGGCAAGGCTGAGATGATTAGGATGTGTTCAGAGGAGAGATAGTGGATACACTGGACAAAGGATGTTGAAGATGGAGCTGCCAAGCAGGAGGAAAAGAGGAAGACCACATGGATTTAGTGAAGGAGGGCATACAGAGGGTGGGTGTGACAGAGGGGGATTCTAGAGATAAAGTGAGATGGACACAGATGATCCGCTGTGGTGACCCGTGAAAGAAGCAGCTGAAAGAGGAAGATAAGCAATTAGTTTTTACTTGGAGCCTGTATTGTCACATTCAAATACCTTTCATCAAACCACCTGTTTGGATAGTTAATTGTGAAGAAAGTATATTAACTACACTAGCTTTCTTGTGGGTCAGTAAAAATATACAAGGGAGCAGTTAAAAGATTACTGATCTGATTTGGCTGGACACCGCTTGTTCCTACATTCATGACTATGGCTTGGGCAAAAAAAAAAAAACGGACTCATTTTTAAAGGTGTAAAAAATTGAGTAACATGGGGCCGTTGTGTTGCTGTTACTTTGACACTTGCAATCACTTCCACGTCAAAGAAATCACATTACTTTTAACTTGTTAAAAAATCATCACCAGGTTTGTGCAAAGTTGATGAGACCCCCAAAGGCTGGTACATCCAGTACATCGACCGCGACCCAGAGACCATCCGCCGCCAAGAGGAGCAGGCGAGGAAGAAGAAGCAGGAGCTTGACGATGAGGAGAGGAGTGCCAGGATGATTGAGGAGCAGGTCCGCAGAGGCCGCGATGGCAAGGACACAGATGTGAGTGTCAACAAGGCAGACCTGAGCTTCATGCTGTGCTCTGTTGGTTCAGCTAAAATGTACCTAAAGACTCTGTAATCAAGGTGATTTTCTTCTATAGGAAGCTCCAGTCTACACAGAGCTCAAACGTGAGAGTGAGGAAGAAAAAGGTTTGTCTTTTTTTATTTATTTATTTATTTATTTTCTTAATTTATCAATACACGTGAAAGAAACTTTTTTCAACTCACCCTCACATGCTTCTCTCTTGTAGTTGCTTTCAACCTGGGTGCCTGTTCTTCTGCCCCCGGCCCCTCAAAATCAAGGTACAGAGGGTTCTGTGTAAAATACGTTATTATATACTTCACCCTGTCTGTCTCTAACTGGGTGCTTGTGTCTTCCTTAAGTTCTGTCCTGGGTGCTAGTGCTCTTAAAGCATCATCGTCGTCATCCTCAGTGAAAAGGAAAGACTCCAGTTCGGACTCCAGAGGGGAGAAGAAAAAGAAGAAGTCAGCTTTGGAGGAGATCATAGAGGTTGTGATTGTAGTTGTTTGCATTTTGTCTTCAGTTAACTGCTGTCAGGTTTATTGATCGGGTGTGTGGTTCCTTTTTGCTCAGATGGAGAAGAAGAAGCAGCAGCCGTCGGTCAGAACAGATCACTGGCTGCAGCCCAACATCATAGTCAAAGTCATCACCAAAAGACTTGGGGAGAAATACCACAAGAAGAAGGCTGTGATTGTGGTAATGTGCTTTTTTTGTTTGTTTGTTTTATGTAATTTGGGTGGCAGTGTGTAAACAATGAAGGCCTGTGATGCTTACAACTGCAAATCCTTTTAATTCCTAGGAGGTGCGCGAGAAATACACTGCAGTCGTGAAAATTATCGACTCTGGAGACAAACTGAAACTGGACCAGAATCACTTAGAGACAGTTATACCTGCACCAGGTAAACCAAAACTTTTAAACTCTCTAACCCACAGAAAAAATACTTTGTTGAATTTTTAATTGTTTTGGTATCAAACTTGTTCTCAAACTTGCTGCAGGGAAACAGGTTTTGATCCTGAACGGTCCTTACAGAGATATGGAGGCCGTGCTGGAGGGGATTGACGAAAAACATTTCAGTGCTACACTCACACTCAACTCTGTAAGTATTTCTGCTTTTCAGACTTTACTCATTGAAAGGAAGTCCCCGTCATGTTTAAGACATAGTTTTATTGATGTATTTCTGTAGTCAGAAATCTTCACATTACTTTATCAGTCCAGATTTCAGAGATATTCCATAAGCAATGAATCTTTGTCTACAAAGCTAAAACCAGCTTTTGTGAATTAAAATTTGCTTAAATATTTAATGTTTAATACAGAATTCTCTGTTAATATGAGTTTCTGATGGTATTCAGTGTTTAAACCATTACAAATTGGGTGCCACAGGGTTCTATCCTTGGCCCACTGCGGTTTATACATAAAGTCATTATTTCCAATAATAGTTAAATATCCATTTGTTTGCTGATGATGCTGTTGATTTTAGCTCCACCTCATTCAGTCTGCCTTTGATATTTTCCAACTAACACTCCTTTAATTCAAACTTACCTGAAGTTAAAACCCTGATGGTTCTTGCTATTTTCTTTTTTACACAAATACCTGATATTCGGCTTGACCACAAACATTCATTTGAAATTCACGTTAAAAATGTGGCTCAAAAATTAGAAATATAACCACCGTTGTCCCCCTCACAAACAGTGCTGCACACCAAAAGTAGATGGTATACTTTGGTGTCATTTTGGCTTGTGGTACACCTCTTGATTTTTGTGACACCACCATACTGCCCTAACCAGATTATGATAATTCCTATTTTCTGGATTCATATTTTGGGTTTGTTGTAGCTGTTTTCCATGTTTTTGCCTGTTCTACAGTAGCCATTGAAATGTCTTTTCTTCTTCATCCTCAGGGTCCTCAGAAAGGAAAGAGAGTGGACGTCGCTTATGAGGATTTCTCAAAACTGGCCTGAATGAGCAAATCTCCTGTTTAAACCTCAGGTAGCCTTTTGGCTGAAGAACTCTATGTCAGACTTAATTCCCCAAGATTCACCTGTACATATACGTATCCCACAATTCACCTGCTTGAAGAACGAGAAAAACGTGGAGCAATGCATTCAATTTGTTTCTTTGTTTTTATTTAGTATTTGAGTTGATTTTAACTTTTCAGTATGTATATTTTGTCCTAATAAATTTGACAAAAGTTATTTCTGGTGTCCTGTGGACTATAAAATTAATACATTTAGTTACACTTGTGACATAAAAGGTTACATGTTGTCTTCCCTTCCCCGTCTGACTCCTTTGAAAATTGTTCTGATTTTCTTACTGACCCCAGGGAATTAATAGCAGCACAGGGTTCTTTAATGTGCATCTGGCTGCTCAGAACATGTAGAGGAAGCTGTTTAGATCTGGAACAATGTAGTTGGAATAGTGGCCATCAATGAAGCCCTTCCCACTGTTGTGAATGAACCAGCAGTAAACATTGGAGCCATGCTTTTTGTCATGCCTGTAGTCCTTCTGCCAGCCCCTGATGCGCACAAAAACAAGAATTTGTAACAGGAAGTTTGCTTGTTTACATTTGATGAGGTTTTTTATGGATTAAGACATACCTGGTGACAAGCAGCTTGTTGCCCTTCACCTCCATGGTGCCCTCTTTTCTTTAGAGGGTCAGCTCCTTCATGGATGTCATACAAGCTCACCTCAGGCTCTCTAGAAAACTGCCCTGTGGGATCACATTTTAGAAAGGTCATTTAAGAGACTCAGAATATGGTATGGACAGGCTGGTCTAAGTTTTTCAGAAACTGCTGATCTACTGTGATTTTCCCTCACAATTATTACTTGGTTTACAGAGAACAATTCAAAAAATATCCATTGAGCAGCAGTTCAATGGACAAAAATGTTGTGTTGGTGCCAGAGGTCAGGGGAGAACAACCAGACTTCTTGAGACAGACAGGAAGGCAGCTGTAACTCAAATAACCACTGGTTGCAACCAAGGTATGCAGAAGAGCATCTGGAACTCACATCAGCAGAAGACCAGACCAGGAAAAAACTGTCAGCTTAGTGCAGGATACTGAGGTTACAATTTCGCTTCTTGAACATGACAATAAGTTGTCTGTACTCAAATGTCCCCACAGTCACCAGATCTCAGTCCAACAGAGCACTTTCTGGATGTGGTGGAGCAGGAGATTAAAGCGGTTCTGAAGAGAAAAGGGGGTCCAACCCAGTACTAGCAGAGTGTAGTCAGTGAGTGTATAGCTATACTTTCACCATGTGTTATTTCATTCCATTTCTTTGAGTCCATGTTTTACTATAATAAAACTCTGAACAGCCATGCCGATCTAACAGAGAAAGATTATCAGAATTGGTTGGGATTTCTGATCAGGCTGGGCTACATTCATTTACAGTTATAGAAACTGTTCATAAAATGTGAGGCTGTATCACAATCAAATGCTGCCTTCAGTTTACAGCATATTAACTGTTCCATTGTGCTTTAAATTGAGCAGTCCTAATTGCTGATACCAAATTTCAGTGGTCTTCTTCTTGCTTGTCTCATAAACACTTCAATATTCATATTGATAATTATGTCTTCCTCTGTTGCTCTTTTGCGTGGAGTTTCTCCTTGGACTCTTGCTGTTTTCATTATTTGCCTCACTGGGCTATTGCTACCTCATCCAATAGGATCTCTTAACACTGCCATGCTTTACCAACATTAATGACCAATTACTGTGAGGTTGTTGTGTGTTTCACACCAGCTAGACCTACCTATGAGTCCGTGGACTAGAGGCGAGTACTGGTTGTCATTGGGAATATAAATGCCAAGATAGTCAACATTGACAGGATGTTTCTTCCACACACGGTGAAGCAACACCATCACCTGGGTACTATTATTCATAGTGATGATGACATGAGAGTTCTTCATAATGGATGTCCTCACCCTGAAACAGGAACACAACAGCTTTAGTCAAAAGGACTTTTGACAGCAAGACAGACACTGCAGTTAAAGGTAAGTCAGCTACCCATCCTGTATTATTTCAGCTGTGGACCCCCAGGTAAAGGAGTGGTTGTTTCTGCCATCAGTCATGGTGATGTTGTCAGTGCTGACTGTCACACTGACTCCATCTGGCTGGTAGTAGACAGTGATGGTGCCAAAGTAGGTGCCGAGTTTGCGTTTGTTGACCTTCTTAGAGCCGATTAACTGACCGTTCACCGTCACACCTCAAGGACAGGAGACGAGGGTTAATCCATGAACTATCACATCACATTATATTCAATTCAATTTTGTTTTATTTACAAACTGCCAGGTCCACTAGCAGAACAAATCAGAGCCGGGCCGGGGGCGGGGCAAATAACCGGGCCCTTTATACCCAAATAATAAAGATCATCATAACATCATTTTACAGCATACACATGCCCGCAACAGCGGGGCTTATGCGCTTCGGTACCATGGAAAACAACTATGTCATTTTGAAGTCCATGAAACGGACATGAAATATAACACACCAAAAGAACAACAAAAACATGAGGCTACATGGTAACTAATGATAAAACAATACAAATTCAAAGCAGTTCAGCACCACGGACAGCGATCGGATCATTTTGACACCCACTTTATCTATTTCAACTCAGAGCCTGTATCAGTAGCTTTTAAGTTTGGTAAAACTGGCACAGCGGCCCACATGTTCACAAACACAATTTCAATATGAAGTACTTTAGCCTACTCACTACTTAAGGGCATGGACGACTTCTACACTGTGAGCTTGTCCACTCATGCTCCTCAAGTCCGTTGTTCTTTACTCTATGAATTTTAACTTGGAGAATGAGTGCTCAGAGGTTGCAATGGTGACGGGAAGAAAATAATAAGGAGGGCGGTGCAAACCTCACTGAATGTAGAAGTTACTGCTGGATGGTTGACAAGGAGCATTTTTGCCAAATCCGCAAGAGATTTTTGCTTTGCTATCTGGTCCCGAAAGAGGTTCTAAAAAAAAAGCAGCTGGCCAGGGAAGCCGGGGGTGATGTCCCAACTGTAGTGCTCACTAAGCCGCCGGGCAGCTTGGTGTAACTCCTCATCTCCTGCTTGCAGCAGTGTGTTGGGGTGAATTGCCTCAAACATTTTCACAGTTCTGTTTAAGCTGGTGAATCTTTGGGACAGTAGCTAGATAATAGTATCAAGACAGGCATTGAAAACGTGCATCCGAAAGTCGGTCTCTGCGTCAGTGAGGCAGCTGTCTTCCGAAGGTTCATCAAAGTGACGCTTAACTTTTCTGGCCCTGGTTGCTTCAAACTGCAACTGTGAGGCAGCGTTTATACACTCAAGAATCTTGGTTTGCATGTTGGCCAAAAATATGAAAGACAATTTGCTTATGGCATTCTTGAGCACACTTGCTTCACTACGCTCCTCTTTTTGTCACTGGTCAGGGATATTTTGATGAGAGCTTTCATAATCTCTCCATATCTGTGCCTTAACGCAAAAAGCGCATCATGTCGAGATGACCAGCGAGTGGGACAGAGGCGTTTTATTATGACAGTTCTGCTCTCTGGGGTCATTAATTCACTGAGGAGCGCCCATTGTTTGATACTGCTGCCAAAAAAGTTGTACAGGTTCTCTACAGTGTCATGGAACTGCTTCACTCCAGGGACATTTTTAACAAAGTCGTTGAGAGCAAGGTTTGCTCTCTCCCATCCGGGCCCCCTCTAGGCCTGGGCCGGGGGCGTGCTGTCCTCCCAGCCCCCCCAGAAGCCCCTGGCCAGGTCACAACAGCAGTTGTATTAAGGCACAGTAAAGACCCTGTAACATTAGAGAGATAACCTGAACCATCAGCTGGTCCCCTATGAGATAGAAATTGGTGATGATGAGGAGGAAGAACTCCCTTTCAATAGAAAGGCCTTTTAGCTAAGCCACACTCAGGTAGGAGCAGCGATTTCCCCATTTATTTGACAGTTTACTAATCTATAAGCTACAAGTCAAAGTAATACTGAAAGCTTGAAAAGTGGTTGCCACATATTCATTACATGGGTGAGCATCAGCTTAACTACAAGAATTAGTAGGGTTATAAAGCTGCAGCAAAGAGATAAGTGATGAGCAACTTTATTGCTGATAAGAAATTTCAGAAAGTATTCATAACTTTTTTGGAATGAGTCGGATGAGATGATCAAAACTTCTTTTGTCTAGTAAATATGAAGTTAGAGCTAGGAGATGGTTAATTTAGCTTAGCTTAAGCTCTTTCTAGATATGCACTGGAGCTCTGTAGTGGTGTAGCTCTGTTTATACACCACTCTGTATTTAATCATTAGAAATTATTAATTTCTGTCTCACTTCCACAGCGTGGGCAGCACGGTGGTGTGGTAGTTAGCACTGCTGCACTTCCACCTTGGCCCACCGTGGCCCAGACCCAGGCCCTCTCTCTCTCTCTGTGTGGAGTTTGCATGTTCTCCCTCTCGCTCTCTCTCTCTCTCTCTCTCTCTCTCTCTCTCTCTCTCTATATATATATATATATATATATATATATATATATATATATATATATATATATATATATATATATATATATATATATATACATACACATATCAGTGTAGTCCTCTGAGCTGAAATGGAAAGCCAATATAGACGTGCTTTAACAACAATTTTTTCTAATGGCCAGTAGGGGGTGACTTTTCTGGTTGCAAAACTTAGATTGTATAGAAGCCTGTGACAAAATTACCTGTCTTCTTACTTTTAATTCCTCAGCAAACATTTTTCTAATGAATTGAAGCAGTGAAGGAAAAACAGTGAGGAAAAACAAACCACTAAAACATATTTATTTGAACATTTAGTACCTGTTCCGCTGTCGGACAGCAAGTTAAGAATATGTCCAGGCTTGGAGTCAATGTTGAAGCAGATGTCCAGGTTACTTCTGGGCAGGTGGATGATGAAGTGAGGGTCGTTATCCACTGGAAGAGAAGCTCTGACCTGGTTACTCACTGAATCCTGCAGCTGGAAAGGTATTCATGATTCTCTGTAAGTGTGTGTACAGACTGTGTTACCTAGGTTAACTTTTGGAGGTATAGCGTACTCCTCTGGACCCTTTTCAGCCTGACTTGGGGGTGGTGTTGTGGTGGCTATCTGGACCCAGGGTGGAGCCTGGTAAACAACTGATACAGGAGGCAGACCACTTGATGACAGTCCTCCTCCTGTGTACATGTAAGAGAATATAACATTATATTTTGCACGTATTTCCTTCATATATGCATAAACTCATTTTGTGTCCTTTCTTTTCTTGTACATGTGTTTTAATTGCGTTAGGATCCTTTCCCTTCCTCATCGTCTACCTCAACCGTGTAGCATCTGCTTTGTTTAGTGTCAAACAATTATGCTGCCGTTTGCCAGGCACCTGAGCAGCAGCCAAGTTTGGGGTCCTTTGGAGAGTCAGCCAGCAGCCTCTCCGTGGCATCCTCGCTCTCCACCAGCAGAGCGGTGAACGGCGTGACAAACTGATGCTCCACAGCCAGAGTCATGATCCTCTGGGTGATCTTCCTCTTTTTGGCAGCTGTTGTAGCCAGAGACCTGGAGGGGAGCCACAATGCAACTATCAAATACTGACAATACCACAAATTTACTGTTTTCTTTAGTATATTTATATAGAAAATATGTTTTATTTCAGGGGTTGATATTACTTTGTGTTATATTTCAAAGTAGCTGCATGTGATATTTCCATGTTGAGCTCCATTATTTTGCATTTATTTCTATAATTCTCAACCAGACATGTTTCCTATGTACAAAAAAACAAATCAATTTGTCACCTTTCACCGATCAGCTGCTTAATGGTAAGGTAAGCCCACATCTGCCGGGAAAAGCCAGTGAAGGAGTGCTGCTGTTTGACCAGCTCTGTGTCCAGCTCTGTGGTATCAGCATCAGTCTCCAAAGTGATGTCCAGACGGGCCTGCAGGATAAAGTGTTGCAGGGGATGTTGGTAGTATTATTTCCCTCTCTAAACATCTGAAATAGCTGCATTTGAATAATACATGAACAGGTAAAAACTAATGAATATTAAAATATAATACTGTTTATAATATAACCACAGAACCCTGTAGATTTATGGTTAACATATTTACAGATCACTGAATTGTGATGTAAACATGTTAGGTGTATGACTGAGTGTGTTCCACTCACAGCAGATGCCGTGGTGAAGCTGGTCAGTGTGTTGGTGTCAGACGGCAGCACTTTCCCAGCCACTACCAACTCAGAGCCACTGAAAAATTTATCAAAGCTGTTCTGGGTGACATCTGCAACCAAGTCCGCTGGGAACTGAATGGTGATTCTTCTCAACAGGGGTGAAGAAACCTGGCTGTAAAACGTCTGTGGGCAGAAAAGAGGAAGAGGTGGTAGCCTACAGTGTGATGGTTATACATGGCGTCATTTTCTGCATCTGACATGAAAACGCTGATGTTAGTGGCACACCTTGCCACACCAAACTGAGTCCCAGGTAATAGATGATTGGGCTGGGCAAAAGGAATAGCTTTGGAGAGTGAGAACTGTGTCAGCAGCTACAAAAAGTGTGGGAGCATGATGGATAAAGAGTAGACACCTGAAGGGATGGTTTGTTTATTTGTCTTACCCGTAGCTGCTCCGCTGCATCGTGGTTGGCATAGATCCTCTGAGCCATGCCCCTGTTCTCCATGGCGATACGTTCCAGGAAGTCGTAGTCCACATCGAAGCCGATGCCCAGTGAGAAGAGAGAAAACTCCTCCCTCATCACTCGCTTCACATTCTTCTGGATGGCGCTGAGCTTGATCTCACCTGCAGAAATGTTGGATCAGGTGTTTTCATCTAAAAACTGTTCTTCACTGGGTTTCTACAATAACTACGCATCATGTACTAGATGGGAAAATGCAAAACTGTATGCAGTAGTGTTGAGCAGTTCTTTATATGGTCTTTTGGTCACCAAATGTTTAAACCAAACAACCTCCAGGGCTGTGAAATTCAACTATTACTATTTTTTATGTTACTTAGCACTCATTAATTGTTTGTGTGATGCACTCATACATCCTGTGGATGCAGCTTGCTAACCCATCTTGCTGACTGTGTGTTAGCTGATGGCAATCCACTTTATGGTTGTCTCCAAAAGATCAAGATGGTTAACAAGAATTATTATTCTCTGGATGGAAAATCGTGGGAATTTCTTTGTGACTGCCACTACATTCAGACATTCTTCAACTCAGCAGAATCAGTCGGTCTGCCTTACCAACAGTGGGGTCTCCATCAGACACCAGAATGATCATGGAGACGGAGCGAGAGTCAATTAGCCCCTGATTGGACGCTCTCACCAGCATCTGAGCTGCTCTCAATAGAGCCTCATTGATGTTGGTGCCTGCAGTCGGTAAAATGTGGTCATTAACATAGAAATGATCATTCAAGCAACCCCCTTTGATTATAGGATGTTTCTTGTGCCATACCCCCATTGGGTTTAATGCTCTCAATGTATCTCTTGGCATCTCCAATCTGAATGGAAGAGCCAGGCACCAGCTCCTCACTCCAGCAGCGCACATTGTGGTTAAAATCTATGATGCTGAAGTTATCATCGATGGTCAGGTCATCCAAAATAGCCTTCATGGCCTGCACCGTCTGTGAGAGAAGCTTGGGCTTAAATGTATTCTGAAAAACCGCCACTAGGCTGCAGTGTTTTTACAGAAAATGGAAGAGGTGCGAAGAGGGAGCAGGAGGAATGTTGCAAAGGCCAAAGTGCACAAAAGTTAACCCATGAGTAAACTGCTATCACTTACTTGCTTCATTTTGACCCCCCACATGGACCCGCTGACATCAATGACAAACACAATGTTTTTTGGAAGAGGGGAGAGGTTGGAAGGAGCAAAGAAATGAACAAAATGGCCATCTGAGACCTGCGGGAAACAGCAAAATATGGTGAACCGGTCACTTCTAAACAACTGTATCAAAAAAAACTTTTTTACATGCTACTTGGAGGTTAAGTGTGTGATACCTGCAGCTCCCCAGCATTGCTGTCTCTGTTCACATCATATAACACAGTAATAACACCCTCAATGGCGCTTTCTGTGCAGTTTTCACACTTCCTCTGTTGCTGTAATGTGGGCTTGAAGACAACATGAGCCTGAGGACAAGGAGGAAAAAAAAGGTAAGAATATTTTAAATCATGAGTCAGATCTTTTTTTTTTCCTGTTTATGACTTAATAGGTTGGGAAAAGGATTTGTCCACATAGTCCTTCTACTTTTTAAAATTAGATTAATTAATTAGTCTGGTTCTTTGAACTAAACTAACAATTACGACACTAAAATAACAGTATAACAACCAAACAGCTGATCTTATCATAATGTAAAGCTTTATATTCACAGAAGCTACTTTTGCAAATATCAATAAAGGCTGCTGAGTGTGACTATCAGGCCTTAAATTCAATTTAACAGTAAAATGTGTTAATTAATTAACTAATTATATAAGATATCTTACCAAATGTGAGTGTGTTTGACCTGTCTGTGCTCCTGCAACAATCTGACAATATCTCAAAGCTAAAACATTAAACTTGCCGACTTGCACGAGCCTGGGAGAGGCGACGTCTCTGTGGTTCTTTTCTGGAGTTACCTTGTCTTTGGTGGACGTCACTTTCATTAGCTCTGCAAACTGCGCTCCGAAGGTGTTCGATGCCTGCACCGTGGCGATTCCCTTTGGCTCAAAGATGTAAACATCCGCCTGAAATGACGCTGTGTTAGCAGTTATAGCCAGATGAAGTGCAGATGCACAGCATTTGTGACCTTCTCACCTGGAGCTGCGGCACCAGCCTCCCGGGCTGCAGGTGCAGCGTATGCTCGTAGAAACTCAGCTTCCTGTGCATCATCTCCTGGTAGTGCAGCTCAAATTCAATATGGCTGCCTGAAGGAACATGGACCTCTGTTTTAAAGGTCTCCATGTCCTGGGAATTTGTCCTGTGAAGCAGAAAACAACATTTTGTTTAACCGATAAGCTGCACAAAGGTGTTGAAACCTTGAGGCTGTTGCAGCACCTGATGATGCCTGCTGCCTTGTCCCTCGCTCTGGCCTGGGCATACAGGTTCCTGGCCACTGTCTTCTCCTTCACTGAGCCCACAAATATAATCCCATTCACATTCCTGCCAATAAAAGTGAATAAAAGTTTGTATTATACGTTCTCTGTTGAACGGATAGCTTGCACTGGGTGAATGTGGGCTCACATGGTGAAGTTGGTGATGAAAGCTCGTTTGGGGATCTGGACGTTGAAGGCGATGCTCTGGGCTTTGGAGCCCGAATTGACCACAGAGCTCCTGACGGTGGTGTGGGCAAAGCGTGACGTGATGCGGCTCTCCACCTTGTAGCTCCTGACAGTGATGTCATCTCCGCGGATGGCCTGCGCAGACAATGAAGGAATATTTGAATGAGGGGATTTTAAGAGGAATCTGGCTATTTTTTTTCCTGTCCTTATGGATTTCCCTTTCATAGAGATGTTTACCTTTTCTTATCAGGTGAACACTTTATTTTTGACTTTGTTTACTTTTTCAACAAGTAAACCGCAAACTCAGAAAATGCGTACACTCGATTTGATCTGATGCCTTTTGGCCATTTTTAAATAACTTGCTCAAAGGCAGGGGTGTGTCTAAAGGAGTGCCACCTTCATGGAGCCGCTCTATTGCGAGGCTAATATTGTCACAATATCCAGCACAACTGAATAAAGGCATGAAAAGCACCAGAAGTGGAATGTAGCTTAGAAAATGTGCTCAAATACTTTACTGAATCATAATTTTGATGTACTTTGAAATACGTGTAGTATTTTTTTTAATGTTAAGTTACTTTCTACTCAAGTACATTATGTGGGCAAATCTTGTACTTGTACTCCGCTAGATTTATTTTACTAATTACTTGGCATGAATTTGCAGGCCTATATTTTTAAAGTAAAACCTAAATTAGCTAGTAAATGGTGCTTTAAATTTCTGATATTATGGTGCACTGCAGTACGTAAAGTAAAATCAATGAGTCGCATTTTCAGCATTACAGTGATTAACATGACAATATTTATCAGAAGCATTTTTGTTGCTGTTAAAGATAATATAAGGAGTTTTTTTTTAATGATTAACTTTGCTGTTAATTTGGCTTCTTAGGCAGAGAAACACGGACAGAAAAAAGAGACAGAGCAGGACAAATACTGAACAACGTCAATAACCTGTCAGTCATGAGGATCTCTTCAGATAACAGCGTATTGATTATCAGATAAGGTTAAACTCTGTGACAGTAGAGTGATTCAAACAACAAGCGGAGGGTCATACCTCAAAGTCTTCCTGCTCCTCGCTGGTCAATATCGCTCTCTGAAATCCACAAAAATGTGATCATACTGACTTAATGTGCCCTCCGAGGAGCGATGATACATCACAAACATTATGCATTACATTTGAGCTGATCCAAAATGAGAGCGGCTTTGTTTGCTGATGTGTTGTTTATTTTTGCAGAATCAATAAGATGAATTCCACAGATTGACGAAATCAAGTGTTGCAACATTGGTGAGAAAAGCAAATCCACATTTCCAGCCTCGTTATTATGTGCATGTGTGAAAATACATGAAATAAAAGGCAGCTTTCTGAAAGACGCTCTCACCCTGTGTCTCTCCCGATGATCCTGTGTGTGTGACTGCTGGAAGAAAGAAAACTGAAGTAAATAACACATCTTTGGAAATGTTTTCTGCAGCAATTCAAAGAAAGTAGTATTTATTATGTAATCTAAAAGGTCATTTTGACTCATTTTAGGGGTCAAAAAAACTTTATTTCAGTCACAAACACATATATATGTGAGATTTTTTTTCTTGATAATGTAACTATTAGGGAAACCAGTGAGATAAGTTAGGCATGAATTTCAGGGAATAGTTTTGTGTAATTTTTCAATTTTGACACATTTGTAATTAGTTTTACAGGTCAAGCTTCAAGGCAATCATTGAGTTTTAATTTCACAAAATTTAAACAGATAAAAAGCTATTAAATTGTGTACATGTGACTCTTGTAATACTTATGAAAAGCATGCAGTTCTCTTCAAATTACAGATGTAAACATTGTCTTCAAAATAAGGCCAAGACTAACAACAGATTTTTACTTAAGCTTAAGCTACAGAATATTATTGAAATAAAAAATTTTTCATAAATAATTTTTTTTCCACCATTTTAATCTCCGACTCACCGTCTCTTCCTCCCATTCCCCGTCTATCACAAACTCAAAGCAGCAGCCCTGTTGGAGGAGCACGAGCCCCAGAAGCAGCACCTGAAGACACCTCATGTTTCTAGGCCTGTGGGCTCATATGCACATATCCTCACACATAAAAACAAAAAACAAAACAAAGCACTGGGACAGAGTGAGAGTGAGAGAGTCCTTCTGCAGGGAGCCACAGCTGACCTGGAGACTGAAGGTTAAAATCCACTGAAGTGATCAACTGTGAGCCCCAGTCAATATTTGTTGTGTTTCATGTAACCTACACAGCAGGAGGAAACTTTGAAACTTGACCTGCAGTGCGGGCAGGATAAATAGGACAGATCCGAGTCATTCACAGGTTAAACAGTGCATTTCAGTGCTGAACATTAAGGTGGACGACTGACCAGGAATCATGCTGGGATGTTTCTGGTTGGAAAAGTGGCGGCTGTGTAAAAGGCCTCTAAAACGTACAGACAGAAGAAAATGAGCATTTGTGAACTGAACACGCAAAGGTGCAATGTCTCAGTTTGGAAACCAAACTGCTGACACATTCATGTAAAATTTGTATTAATTTTCAAGAGTACCTGGCTGCAGGCAAGAGGGCACCGCCATACCTCAACTTTTTTTTAACTTTCAGCTATTTTCTTTATTGAAATATATTCAACATACAAAGTTATGAATATACATTTGAACAGGAAAAAAGCAAACATCCAGAGGGTTTACAAATAAATATATCAAATAAGGAGCACAAATTATAGGTTTGATTAGCTTTCTTATTAGCTGAATCCGAAATACTATTAATGTATTGTTCAGTTTCCTTTTAAAATACTAAAAAACAAAGGGGGGGGGGCTTTGATTGACTAAATTTTGCTTTATGTATAAATACCTCCGGAACTCCACAGGAAGTTGTTGTTCTATACCGGAAGACACGTGACCTTTATGGCGGAAGTGGGTCTTCTTCGTGGGCTTATTTCCCGTGAAAGGAGTTTTTTTTTTTAATTAGACAAACGTACCACTCAACAAGTTAGATATTGCATAATAGCTTAACTATTTATTAAGATTTTACACAACTTCAATTTGAAACCTATCTGCAAAAAATAACAAGTAACCATAAAACAGAAGGAAGCAGAACAGAAGGAAACAAAAGCATAGACTCACAAAGCGAAAATCAAAAGGAAAAGAAAACAAACAAGAAGATTTCTTTTAAAAAACCACACATAGCAAGGGGTGTACAATATGTAGTTAACTCAAAGAATCACTGTAAGTATCATTCATAAAAGAATATAATTTTTGGCTTTTGGGGAATTTTGTAAGTTTTAATGATTTGTTATATAAATCAAAGTCGTTCTTAAAAAAAATTAAAAATGGGGGGACATTTCTGTATTCTGTTTTTGTGTATGAAGAACTTGGCCAAACATAAAATTACACTGACACAAATTTCTTCTTTTGTTGTTTCCTAAGATTAAGCCAAATGTTATATCTTGTCTTGACAGAGATGCTGGTGATGATGGAAATTTCCCTTTTAGCCATTCTTGAACTTCCATCCAAAAACAATGAACTTTGTCACATGAGAAGAATATATGGTCAGTGGTTTCAATATCTTTCTCGCAAAATGTACAAATATTATCTTCGATATTAAAACGTAACCTGAGTGGGTAGATGTTATTCATAATTTTAAAGTGTGTCTCTTTTGCTTTTGGGGGTATGGGGAAAGAAAGATACATAGTTCTTATTTTGGCAATTGATAATTTATCAAATTTATTTAGAATACCACTTTTATTTTGGCGTCCAGGGAATAACTTTTCTGTAAAACATTTTCTAATATAAAGTTTCTTGCATTTCCTGTCCAGAATAAGAGTTCCCTGGATTGACAGCGAGGGCAATTGTGGTTGTAATTTTTGATAGGTCATTATATTTTTCACAAGAGACACAAATCCTCGGGGCAGTGCATTATGTAATCTGATAGAGTCTAATACAGGAGGATTGAAGCTGTGCTTTGCACAAAATTGTTCATAATCTAAAAGGTTACCATTGTCATCCATTAAGTCAGTTATGGACCAGATATTCCTCTCAAACCAGTCTTTGTAGAATAATGATTTGTTACGATGCAGTATATATCTGTTGTTCCATATGATAATAGAGTGGGGTGGGTAGTTATGTACACATATCATTTTCCAGTATGATAATATCTATTTATGAAATTCTGAAAATGAAACAGGAATCTTGTTAACTTCAAAATCAGAGATGAGCAAAAAACTTAAGCCACCAACTTTGTTGAATAAGTGGTTTGGAATACAATACCAGAACGAGCTCTGACGTCTGATCCAAGATTTCAGCCAGTTCACCTTCAAGGTCCCACTGAGACAATCTAAATCAATCACTTTTAACCCTCCATCACAAGCTTCTTTCACCATATGACTTTTTTCAGATAATGTGGTCTGTTTCTCCAGATAAAATTTAGATTTGTGAAGGGAGGTTTAAAACAATTAAATCCGCCAGGTTTATTTTATTTTTACAGTTCGTTAATTTACATTTTCAGGTCTTTTAACCTCCTTTTATGTTCGTTTCTCAGTAATGACGTTCCTGACTTGTCACTTTGACCTAGGGCAAGTTTTATTTATCAAAAGTGTCAAAAACCAGAAATTTCCAAGAAATATTGTTTTGATCTCATTATTAATTTCATTACTGACCATTTCAATCAATATTTAGTGCAGTGGTGTTCTTTGCTGCTCAGTTCAATGAGCATGTACATGACACTGGACACTGACTTTTTCAATTTTTTTAATTAACATGAGACACCTCTTTTGTTCAGGGTCAAATTTCTATAAAATTTCAAATCTATATTAATCAGTCAGTGTGTCGAAGGATGTGCATAATTCAGATAATATTTAAAGAAGTTCTTTTTCATCAACTTTCAATACTAAAATTTTTTTAAGAAGAATTAATGCAGAATATTAGAATCAGAGGTCAAAGGTCACCTTCCAGATGACTGAAAGCTTTCAAATGAAAGCTGAAAGCTGTGTGTGTGAGACTGCTGCTCAAACACACAGAGATTGATCCTGGTCCTTGAAAAAAATTTATAATTTATCCAACAGCTGGCCTGTGGATGGCTTGGTGTTCATAAGTTCAAAATAATGTGTTTGCTGCCTCACAGTTAGAATAACATCTAGAAGGCCTGGGTTCAATTCCACCTTGGCCCAGGCCTCTCTCTCTCTGGAGTTTGCATATTCTCCCCGTGTCTGCGTGGGTTTCTTCTGGGTACTCCGGTTTCCTCTGACAGTCCAAAGACATGCATTTACTGGGGTTAGGTTAATTGGCTACTCTAAATTGCCCATAGGTGTTAATGTGAATGGTTGTTCTCTGTGTTGGCCCTGCGACAGGCTGGCGACCTGTACAGGGTGTACCCTGCCTCTCGGTCCCATGACAGCTGGGATAGCACCCCACCCCCACCCCCGCTACCCTGAACAGGATAAGCGGAAGAGAATGGATGGACAGATGAACTGAACCAAAATTCAAACTGTGGCATCTGTACCACAATATAAAGCAAACTGTGGGATTTTGTACCATTACACCCCTATTCTACAGCCAGTTTGAATAAATGAACTGGAATTTGGGTGGAACAGCTCTTTAAGTATTAGACTCTCTCAAGTATTATTTTGAGAATTATTCAAAGTTCAAAGTATGGTCAAATTGTTATTTAATTATCTTTAATAACCAATTGTTGGTATTTAGGTCAGATTTCCATATGTGACAGCTTCACATAGCAGTGGGGATCAGAAGAAAGTTAATCCAACCTTGTA
Organism: Pterophyllum scalare; assembly: GCA_024447675.2. Taxonomy (NCBI): domain Eukaryota; kingdom Metazoa; phylum Chordata; class Actinopteri; order Cichliformes; family Cichlidae; genus Pterophyllum; species Pterophyllum scalare. The sequence goes on from JAMQGT020008402.1 coordinate 26,985, forward strand.
TCAGTTCCCATTTCCCTGGATAGAAGCGGAAGAGGAGTCATGTTGATTTCACCTCCTGATTTTTCACCAACCAAGGTGCCTTTTAAATTTTGCTCAACAATGATAGAAAATTACAGGAAAGCATGTAATAGAAGTCTTGTATTTTATAAGTCCAATAATATGTGAGATCTGCAAACATGAATACAGTAAACCTTTACAGGGTGCGTTTTGTGTGTGTGTGTGTGTGTGTGTGTATGTGTGTGTGTGTGGGATGGGGGGAGACTACGAAGCAAGTTCAAAATACCCAGGGTATCTTTCGTTTATCTGGATTAATTTAGCCTAACACTGGTGATCAGGATAAACAATGGTTATCAACTTAAGTTAACCAGTTAAGTTAAGTTAGTTAATAGCAGGTTTGTCCTATGGGTTAACATGAAAGGGTGGTGTTGGCAGCATCTAACCAATCTAAAAGGGGTGTTTCAGTGTCAAACAGGCTCAGCAGCAGATCAGAAACAAGTAGAACAACAGGAAGAAACATCCGGCAGAACCAGACTCAGGGGAATCGAGTGGCAACCAGTTGGGGGGTTTACTTTTATTATTTAAAAATATATAGTTCAAATTTAAATGTCAATATTTTCTTTGCCATTTTGAAAAGCACGCTGAAAATTTTTACCTGACCCAGACTGGTGCCCTTTTTTCCCAGAAGGAGCAAACTCCAAACTGACAGAAACTAAAATTCATTAGTGCTGGCATCCCGCAGGCAGACAGCAAGCAGCATTTAAGACTTAACTGTTTTTTTAATGTACTCAAGCTGTTATTATCTTTAAGTAATAGCTATAACTTTGGTATTTAAGCTCAGAGTGGTGGTTAACACCGCTGCCTCACAGCAAGAAGGTCCTAGGTTTGATTCCACCTTCCTACCCGGGCCTTTCTTGTGGAGTTTGCATGTTCTCCCCATGTTTGCGTGGGTTTCCTCCCGCAATCCAAAGACATGCAATGGGGTTCGGTTAATTGGTGATTGGCCATGGGTGTGAATGGTTGTATAGGGTGTACCCGGCCTCTCACCCTATGACAAACGCGATAGGCTGCAGCCCCCTGCCTGAACAGGATAAGCGGAAGAGAATGGATGGATGATTGTCAAATAATAAATGAAGTAATGCTTATTTTTCTTCTGTTTGTGCCTTGGTTCCAGTTGAATTCATGGTGTTTTACGCCACCCAGTGGATGCATGAAGTGCTCTAAATGAGATATTTTGTTTTCTAGATTTCTTCAAGAAAGTGTGTAAAAACTAGAGGTGATCATACCAAAATGTACTGTAATATAATGCCAGCTGCTGTCACTCCGCAACATTATATCACATAATCATAATAAATAGTAAACGTTTAAGCATGCCATTCCCTTTGTATTCCACATTTTGAATATGGACAAGCAGAAGCCAGGTGACGCAAGGAAGAGAGAAAAAGCAAGTGTGTGCGCAGAAAGTGAAGCGCTCCCTCCCTTCTTCTTGACACCGACGCTGTACTTGTAAAACTTGGATTCTCCCTGAAAGGAGCAGCGGCCCAACGCGCCTCTTTCAGTAGCGGGACTGAAAACACTCCATCCCTCTCCTCCAGCGGGTGGGCGTGTTTTCCTCACAGCTTGCAGCGTCTCTGTCCGGTCTCTCCGCTCTGGACTGGGATTCGAACTTGGAGACGCTCCGCGGTGGGAAACGATGTCCCGTTCATCCATTTAACGAGTTTTAATGGAGAAGAAGTCCAAGATGCTGTTGCCGCTGCTCCCGCTGCTGCTCAGTTTCAGCGCGGGTGTCCTGGGACAGCTGGAGGACTCCCAGTTGGAAGATGATGTTGATCTGGCAGACTTTGATTTAGACATTGTAAGATTGTTTAAGAAGAAAGTGTTGCGCTTTCTGGTGTTAATATTTCGCCTTCTGATGATGTTTGTGTCTACAGGCGCCGCGCAGGGTCCCTCGCCAGGTGAAAACTGTAATAACCAAGGTAAGATAACTCTAATTTACTGGGCTTTTGTGTGTTTAGTCGTTTTTGTCCCTTTAATTAGAGGGGGGCCTAGAAATGAGAAACTTCTGCACGTTGGGCGTAACGCACAGGAGAACTGCCAAGCGCGCAGATGTGCCAAAGTGTCTGTCATGGCCTGGATCTTAGCTCACGAGAACGAATTCCTCTCAGTATTGAGTCACTGTAAATTTGGAACTCCAGCTTTCGTTGGGATGAAAACTGAAACTATTAATAATTATCAGTGCGCACAACAGATATGCGTAAAATCTCGCCAAATTTAGCCTAAGCGCCACTGCTTCAGGTTATTGTAATATTGTTGTTATTGGTGCTTTTCTTTCTTTCTTTTTTATTTTATTTTTTAGGAGACCAAACCTCACATCCAGGAACTCTCCATCAAGACCACGATCATCTCCCGCTATGCTTTCACTGCGGTGTACTGCGCCTTGCTCAACCGACACTCCGCAGCTAGTGAGGGTGTCTTCCAGTTTCAAATACCCGCTAATGCCTACGTGTCCAACTTCACCATGTAAGAGCCAAACAGGTCACCTTAACAGGAACAAACACTCGCAGATGGTGGAAATCTTGCTTCTATATACCTTTACGCATTTTCTTTTGACACTGAAGCCGCATAACTCTTCCCACATTTACTGCGAGTGATTCTGCTTTCATCTTGCTACCCTTCAGATGTATCTTTTAGAATGAAGTCAACCGGGTGGTTCCTAGATTGCAGACACATTTGGACTTATGATGGCATTTGCTTATTTGGGACTCATAGCTCAGTTGTGGTACTGTCAGTTTTTTGTGGGCCAGATGTGGTTAAATTATGAGGTCCACATGTGGCTGAACTGAGGCAGCACTGAGGTAGTGACAGTGAGGACAACCTGAGTTAACCTGAGTCAACACTGTCAGTCGAGGGAGACATTTGGACCAAACATTGAATTTTATCTGCGCTAGCTTCACTATTTAAATGAGTTTTCAATAACATACTCATTCAAATTCCCATAGATTTTACTAATGATCAAGTGTATAAGTGTTAGCAAATAACAGCAGCCAGTTTTAAATTAGATTTTTATTTATTTATTTTTTGATTGAAGCTTTTTGGGATGCTTTAGAAGGTTTTTAATGTTTACAACAGGATTTAGTGGCTGGAAGGTTTTATGGTGGTTCAGTTGCTGTGGGGATGATAGGAAAGGGTGAAAACACACACACACACACACACACACACACACACACACACACACACACTGACTGACTGACTAGCTCATTCAAGTTCATCACTGGGCTCTGTAAACAGGTACCAACACGATTTCTGCCAACAAATTCTCTCCTTTGTCCAAGAAAATCTAGTTGAACTGTGACAATAGGTGGTCCTGACCATGAGCACCACTCTGAATCTCAACCTTTGACCCCATGAAACAGGATCATTGGGGGCGCGTCTACCAGAGCGAGGTCAAGCCAAAGGAGAAGAGGATAAAACAGGAAAAAGGCAAATCTGAGAAGAAGGAGCCAGGTGACACAAGGTAAGAGAGAAAGAGCTTGTGTGTGTGTGCCTGTTCCAGCTGAACTGTGTGGCTGCTTCCTCCAAATTACACAGCAGCACTTGCTCCCTTGAATATTTCTACTTTGCAAACACAGACTGAAAGCTGTCCCGTTTAAAACCCCCTCTACCACAACGAGGCTTCCACAAAGGGCGAGCATGTGTTAGTGTGTGCGAGCAGACGGGCTGAAAAATCTGTGACCCAAGAATTGACACATGGGAAAAGTGACATCATACCATTTACAACTGTCATGCAAAAAAACTGACATTTCATTAAATGTCATTTAGTGATTCACAGACTGTAAACAGAGGAAACGGAGGAGGACGGACTGGAGGGAAAAATGTGAGATTATGTGGCAGCAGTGGGTCCCTTTTAATGATATCACCACTTGGACTGTTTGCTTCACTGCTCCACCTCTTTAAAAATCTTCTACCCTCCCTAAATGCTGAAATGTAGTGGTTCCCAAAGTGTGGAAGCCCAGCCCACCAGGGGGCCATGAAGGTACTGCAGCGGGCCCCCAGTAATAACAGAAATTCTGTTTTGTTTTTTTAAACCTTTATTTTACCAGGTAAATGTTTGAGAACCAGTTCTCATTTACAAACATGAAATTACTCACAAGTATGCATAATTACATATTTACATAAATGTATTTATTTATATAAAAAGTGATTTTAAAGGGTAATAAGAGGTATTTAGTTTATAATATTACTCATTACACTGACCTAAATCTACTGCTCTTGTACTGAAGTTTTTGTCCCACTGGCAAGTGGGTCATATATTGGCAATAGCACTTTACATATGATTGGGTAGTATTAGCAATTTATAGCCAACAGCCTGTGTTGTTTATGTTTTTTTTTAATCAAAATTTCAAGGAAATACATGATTTTCTCTTGTATTTTGATGAGAGTGACAACAGGCTTCTAGCGAGGAAAATTTCACAGGCTGGCGCTAACAGATGGGGGTGAGGTGGTGGTGGTGGTGGTGGTGTAAGGGGGGTCCATGGGATTTTAAGGGAGCTGCAACACTCTTGACTTTGGCAACCACTGCTGTAATGTATTTCTCTCATCTAATGTATACGTTTTACTATTTTCTATTTACAGCTCCTCAGTTATTCAGTTATTATATTAATACTGAGGGACCTGGCCAAGAAAACCCCATCTTCACACCCACGTAAGAGGCACGTTAGTTAATGTACAAGATAGCATTTTAAAATAAAGAATATTAAAGCAAGTGAAAGTGCAGAAAACACAGGTAGTTTCAATAAAGTTTGAATGTAGGAAGTAAGATTTGACAGTTTCTAAATGCAAAGCATTCTGAGATAATAATGCACAATACTACTTTGGAACATTGAAATTTTCACTGGCACTGCCTTTTTCCCTACAACCCAAAACTCGTGAGATTATAAAACCTGGAAGATTTTATAATCTCATAAATCTTAATTCAGCTCCATTTAGCAAGTTCATTTCAGAACTTGCAAACCTCTGGATATCACACATCGTTGCGTAATCATTTAGCTTGTGCAAGTCTCCAAACATAAAACTAGAAACAGGTTTGGATACCAACTGAGTTACTTGAGAGTTTGCTCCCAAAGCATACTACAGCATGATATAATATTTTTGATATACCAGGTTTATTCTTGATTTTCTGTCAGTATCATCTGCCAAAGTGCTGTAAAATGATAGTAATATAGTGTTTTTTCAAGACTATGGTTTAAAGACTGTAAATGCAGACACAGAGCAGCAAGCTCCTGTGTGTTTTTGCAGCATAATACAGTATTCTATGAGTATTTGAGTTCTGTGAGGTTTAAGTTTGGCCGGTTCATTTATTGTGGGTTTTTAGTTTGATTGATGTGTTTGCGTGATAAGTTTCCCATTGTGGAAATTGTTTTGTTGAATTTATGGTCCCACATTGGTTTTTGGCTCCACAGAGAGAATGACTGTGGAAAGATAACCAACACAGAGGATACAGAGATGCACTCAGATACTGTCCTCCAAAAAAGCTGACATTGCATAGCCTGATGGTGATGCTTTTATGCGTAGGTAGGATGGTGACTCAAAAGGAAATGGAACAACAGTGGAGTTCAGCAGAAAGAGGAAGAAATGTCAAAGATCAAAAAAGCCCACAGTCAAGAGTTTTCATTGGTTTTAACGCTTTACAAAGAAGGTTGTTGTGTAGTAGGTCTAACATCTGCCTTGCAGCAGGGATTAAGCTGAGGAACCAACAGCAGCAGACACATAAACAAGTCCAGCCCACATTACCAGTTGTTCCATGCAATCTTGACACTGCACCCTTGCACTGCCCCTCAGCTACAAAAGGTAGACATGAGTCTGCATAGAACCTTCAGATACTAACTGGGCACTTCAGGATTTTTCTACCAATGAGCCACCGTGACTGAAACTCATATTTCTATTACTGTGTTTTTTCTAGAAGTAGGGGAAATGCAGCTGAGCTGTAGAAAGAGATTGCAGTAAAAATACTAAAATGTATTATGGCACGGGGACAGTTATGAGTATTACACTGTAAAGCTTATATTCCATACAGCGTCGTACTGCATTTTTTTACATTAAGAAACTGTTGTTGTAGATTACAGTAAACAGACTGTAAAATAACTGTTTATTGCTGCAAGTCTAGCTGTCATTACATTGCTTTGATTTAACAGGTAATTTACTGTAATTTCACAGTTATAGCATCTCGTCCTCTCACGTTCTATCACTGCCTCCTCTCTCGTCCTCTCCAGCCCAGGCCCGGAGGTGGAGGTGTTCAGAATGGCAGCTAAAATTCCTGGTCGAAACCTGAGCCGTCTTCCTTCTGACATATGAGGAGCTTCTGCAGCGCCGGCTGGGGCGTTACGAACACGTGACCAGCCTGCGGCCCATGCAGCTGGTCAGTCGCCTCAGCCTGGACGTCACTATCGTCGACCATTCCCCCATCACTGACCTGGAGGTGCTGCCACTCCGCAACGGCAAGAGCAATGGAGCTGCAAACACTGCAACTGCACCAAACACACCAGGTTTTTGGATACTGAGTACAGTGCAAAATTTTGGGGAAGTTAAAGTTAAGACTTATTAGTTAAGTTCATACAAAGTACAAACTAATAACTCTTAAGAGCATAAAGTACTCAATAAAATGATGTTATAACTGCTTTTGTACCCCATAAAATGTGCAGAGGTCATTTCTAAGACCACCCCAGCACCAGTTTAAATTCACTTTGTTAAAATTTCAGGCTTGTGCTCTTGATCCCTGTTAAAGTACTTCCTGTCAATGTGCCCCAGCCAAGCCCGAGCTTCCCATCACCACTGTGATCAAAAACGAAAAGAAAGTCTGCCAGATCACCTTCAGCCCCAACATCATCCAGCAGGCAAAGATCACCACCAGTGGCATCCTGGGAGACTTCGTGGTCCGCTACGATGTTGAGAGAGACATGGGGATCGGAGACATCCAGGTGAAAGAATTATGCCAAATGTCCCCAAAAAAACAGAGACATGGCCAAAGGTTGTGATGAAGAAAACAACTCTGTGATAATAATTATAAAATACTGGATCCATGCTCGCAAACTTCCCATCGAGCTACACTTATCCACCCACCTGTTAGTCATTCGTTTCTCTGGCCTCCTGCCACCAGCTTCACATTGCTGCCAAACTCCTGTCTGTCTTCAGAACAGAACTACAACTGCAACCAATCTCACCGTCTGCTGCACGTCTGTCTTTGTTTTTCAGGTTTTAAACGGTCATTTCGTCCACTACTTTGCCCCCAAAGACCTCCCCGCTGTGCCCAAGAACGTGGTGTTTGTGATTGATACCAGCGCCTCTATGTTGGGGACCAAGATCAGACAGGTATTGCAGCACACTTGTGGATATCAAAAAACAAAACAAAAAAAAAAAACAGTTGCATCAAACAGCTGAATGATAATGCATTTTCCTTAATTTGTGGCTGTTGTAAAAGTAGGCTCAAATAAATATGCAGAGCGTTCAGTGATTAATGTTAGGAGAATTAATAACAGAAGGAAAACATGCAATCAAAGTGTGAGGAAACAAAAAGTTAATTCAGTTTAACTTAAGTCTGTCAAATGTCAAAATCTACACTAAGCAACTGGTAACAAATGATACTCAGTGTGACCCCGGGAACACACGGAGTGTGCGTCTTTGACTTCAAATCACACCAATAATTGTTCCTGTCCTCCTTCTTCCTCTGCTTGATGCAGCTTCCATTAAAAATGAAGAAAAAAAAATAGATCCAGCACTATTTTTAGTGATACACAATGAAAAGGCACTTCTGAAACACACTGTGGCACATCTGGTGGAATCATAACATGTCTGCAAAACTAAATGCTGGTAAGGAATGTGACAAAACGTGCAAACGCGCTGACGACAGATTCTCAATCACAATGCAGATCTGCTCTAAAGCATACACTGCTTTATGTTCTACTTTGACTCCAATGGAAAATTTACAAAGTGAACATCATGTGACATTTAATAAGACATGAAACTCAAAACCGAGACCAAATAACTCATCAAAATAAGTGTTGCAAGTAATCAATCTTGTTATAATCCGACTTCTTTTTGTAACCAGAGGAGCTGCCCCCTGCTGGGCTCACTGAGACTTTACGTTAGTCACCATCACCGTCCTTTAATTAACAGTTCTGTGCTTAAAGCATGGCTGTTTCAGTGAAGAGCATTGTTGTTCCATTTAAAGGATCAGTTCATCCCTATTTTCTCCAATACCCCTTGTAACCTATGTCCCAATCCCCCGCCTCCAAGACCTCCATCCAGTCTGAAAATTTGGCTGAAAATTTAAAATAAATAAAGAAATAAAACCTCTCACAATTTTCACTTATTAATTACACCACAAAATACCAACACTGTGAGCATCTTGTGTGTTTGCCAGAGCCATAAATAAGGAAAGACTGGTGAGCAGTCTTTTCCTGCTACTCATGCTGAGTTTGGATTTGGCCAGCTTTGGATTTACACTAGGCTCATAGGCTTGGAGTATTTTCACATTAGAGTCTTACCTAAATGTTCCACTTTGGAGCAGCAGTACCGGATATGAACTCATTCTCAACTCTTCTCCCAAAGAAATCAGAGAAAATCAACATTTTCTGACAGTCTCTCTTCCTTTACAAAGCAATTTCCCATTTTAAAATTGAATTTTAATCGCTGCACTGGATAGGAAATGTGACACCCCACCTCCTCACTCCCACACTGGAATATCAATATCAGACCTTTTCCTCCATCTGCTGTAGCACGATAATCCCCTCAGCCAGAGCTGATCTTTGCAGCTGCCCTGAAACTGAAAAGAGGAGAGAAAGTGAAAAACAGATTTTCACTGAGAAAGAAAAGTGGAAACTGTGAGGGAGGAAGGTCAGTGTCTATGGGGTAATGGAACTTTCTAGACAACAGTACCCTCAACCCCCTGATCCCACTCCCCACCATCAGCAGCCCCAAGTGGGCTGCAGGAACAGAACAGCAAGTGTCTTTTGATGTGGCTTCACAATGGAGGTTTTTCAGTGGAGGTCAGCCTGTGGTTCTGACCCCTGCTCTATACACCCCATATAGACATCTATGAAGCCCCTCAACATGAAATCATATATCTCACCCACACTCATGGCTGCAAATGTGAAGATGAAGCTTCAAGACAGAAAAGCAGTAAGAAGTCTTGACTCCATATAACTCTTATTTCCATGCCCTTGTACTTAAGTGTGAAAATGTTATGTTCTGTGAATATATGGCAGAATTTGGTATCAAGTTTTATGGTGCAATTAAATCTGAGGGCTCTACATCAAAAGCAAGTAACTGGAATTAAGGAATTCTTTTTATGCTCATCTGTCAAACATGACAGAAATGTTACCATTGCAGGACAATTATAGGATAACAATTTTATTGTAAGAAAGAGCTTTGTCAAAATAACTGTTAACTTTCGTGATGAATTTGTGGATCTGACATCTCTTAGAGATAAGGTGAAGAGTGCAGTCATTCAAGATGGGCTCAGAATAGAGCCGAATCTCCTCCACATTGAAAGATTGAGTACTGACTCAAAAGCCCCCCTGGGTGCCTCTTGGGTGAGGTGTTCAGGGCATATCCTGCCGAGGCAGACCCTGGCATGGGAGGGAGGTCTGGTCATCTCTGCTGGACCCCAATAAGCATCAAAAAATTGATGGATGGATGAATTTGTGTGTCAGCATCGCTGCAAGAATCACATGCACAGCAGCCTTGAACTCTTCTAGATAGCACCCAGCAGGGGTGGATGACACGGCTGAATCTAACATAATGTGATGTCAGATTGTGACAACATGCAAATAGTTCTGCAAACATTCGGGGTCAAGTCTATCCAAGCAGCTCCCTCACTTAGACCATTTTAAATGAGCTGACCGTGAGAAGCTGTGGAAAATGTCCCGCCTACATTCTTTAGGAATTATCCAAAGTTCTTGTATAAAAATGGCTATAGTCTTTTTATTTTGTTAAAACAAATAAAAATACGACAGTGGAAACAATCAGAACTGCATGACCAAAGTAAATAATCATTAACAGTTTTCTTCCATTGTTGGCACCACCATCTAAACTTTGACTCAAGGGATGAAGTTGGTGTTGATTGATGGTTTGGGTGTTTGCTTCCAACCCTTCCGCCTCATTTTACAACACAATAAGCAGGAATGCACCACAGGCACAATAATCAGGTTCAGTTTAACCTAAGATGACCTAAAGCAAATACTGACACAAGTTGTAAAATAGCACAAAATTACTGTTTCACATCAGTTTCACCTGTAGGACTTCAGTCTGAAGCTCTGGACTTTAATTAGCATAAATTAATATCTAAAATATTCATCTCAAGCTCAGTAGAAAAACACACAAAAGAAATGAATTTGACTGGTTCACTAAATCATGCTAATTCATAAAAGAACATAATGAGGAAATATAAATTAATTACATATTATATAAATTACTTATTGTACAAAATAGAAATGTGCAAAGATAGAGGATATCTGCCAGATTCACAAGCCTAAAGACAAAAGTGAAACCTTACCAAACTCCTTTGAATAGTCCCGGTGCTGCACTAAATTCTTTATCAAAATATTCTTTATTCTGCCATCTAACATAGATCTTCAACAAAAACAGAGACATTCGTCCCAAACTGGAGACATGTGCCACACAGAATGTCTCACAATCTGCTAGTTCCCTTCATCTGTGATTGTCTCTTAGACTAAAGACGCCCTGTTCACCATCCTGAGGGACCTGCGGCCCGGCGATAACTTTAACTTCGTCAGCTTCTCCAATAAGATCAAAGTTTGGCAGCCAAATGGTCTCGTGCCAGTGACGCCCCTCAATATCAGAGATGCCAAGAAGTTTATTTACATGCTGATGCCCACTGGAGGTGAGACATTATTGTCTGTGGTTTGTCTTTGTTATGATTTTTGAAGACTTTAAGTGTACCATAAGATATAATAAATGCAGCAAAACTGCCTTGATTTAACGTGGAAAAAGCCAGTGTTTAGTGAGGGCAAGAAAATGTTAAAGTTTGACTCAGTCACTGTATTTCCATAACCTGAGTTGTAATCAGCAGTGACATCCCTTCACTGCAGGCACCAACATCGATGGCGCCATCCGAACTGGCTCCTCTCTGCTTCGTGACTACCTCTCGGGCCCTGACAGCAGCCCAAACAGTGTCTCGCTCATTATTTTCCTGACAGATGGGCGACCCACTGTCGGAGAGATCCAGTCCGTGGCGATCCTAGGGAACGCTCGTTCATCTGTGCAGGAAAAGTTCTGCATCTTTACAATTGGGATTGGTAATGATGTGGATTACCGCCTGCTGGAGCGCATGGCTCTGGAAAACTGCGGGATGATGAGACGCATCAATGAGGAGGCTGATGCCAGTGCAATGCTCAAAGGGTAAGATATGACATTTTATCCTGCTAACTACTAGCTGGATTATTAAGTTTTCAAGATTTGGGGCAGATTCTGTGCTTTCCAAATTTATATATCAATCATCACAATGGTCTAAACTGCTGTGAAAGTACCCTAATATACCCTGGATGAGATCTAGAATAGATGTGAGACTAGTCTGAAGTCTGACTTGATGTTGGAGTGAAAGTATATTACAATGAGCCTGAAATAGTCTCTTGTAAATATCTTGGACAGAGTTTAATAAAAATGCAATAAATTAACCTAAGATTAGTGTGAAAATATGATCTGGAAGTTCTCTAAAATAGCATGAATCTTATCAGAAACTCATTTGGTCTTGGACAGCTTAGAAAGCTTCTTAGGTCTGGTGTTTTGCATTGTGAAACTGGTTTTATTTTAGTCTGAAATTGGTCTAAATTTGGCCCCAGAAATGTTTGATACTGAATTTTGGAAGCAGCTCTAAATTCTGACAGTCCGGTGCTTGTCTTTAGTCTAGTTTTTACTTGACAGTAGAGTGAAAAGTCAATGATAATGGTCCAAAAATGGTTTAAAATTAGTGTGATAGTAAACTGGTTTAAAGCTGGTATAACACTAGCCAGAAGACAGAAGCTCTGGTTCTACTTCATGTTTTCAAACCATGGAAACAAAGGAACAGTAATTTTTAACTTATCTTTGTTGGACTTTAAGGACAATTAAATTCCAACAAACTGGGCTAAAAAAAAAAACAGGCCTGAAGTCTTTTTCTCACTGTAATCCATCGATAAACGTAACTGTTGAGAAATCTCTATTTTGAAGTAGCCTCTGTAGACATTCTTTTTGGGGGGGTTCACCTTTGTTGCACGTTGTCTTGTTTATGCAATGAGCTGACCAGGACTCACTTAATATTAATAACACAGAAGACTGGGTATTTCCAAGAGTAATTAAAAACAAACATTAAATAATTAATGAATAATTATTACTTTTAACAGGCAATTACTGCCCTGTACCTTTCGCTTTCATATATTTATAATCTCATTCTTATTAGGCAATTAGCTGTCCTTAATTCCTCCCTTCTCCCCCTCTGACATGTCCATCCATCTCTCATCAACCTGTGAGGGAACAACGGCCACAAATGTGATGGTGCTGACAAAATACCTCTTTAATCAGCTCTCTCTCAGAGCTCTTTTTTTCTTATCCTTGATACAAGGCCCTTTTCTCCCTCTTTCCTCCGCACTCAGACACACAAGGTGTTTGTTCAGTTGAGCAGGTATGTGTGTGTGTGTTGCGAAACCTGCGTCTGAGCATGTATGAGGGGCTATCAGATAGACTCCAAAGTTAATAACCCCTGATCCGCTTGCACAAACATGCTGGTTAGGAGGTGAGGAAGTTTGCTGTGGTGTGATGACAATGACAGGCCAGAGGAACTCTGAAGTGGGGTAGCAGCAGCTTAAGGGGTTAGATGAGCGGGTTTATGGTCGGAAGGTGGCTTATTTGAATAAACAAGATGAGGAAATATACAATCAGACCGTTCTTTTTCTGGCACTGATCATGTGTCCGATAGTGACAATGAACAAGCAAATGCAGGTTTGGAAACTCTACGCATAATTTGTAAAATTAAGTGCAGGGTCTTGAATAGTTAAGCAACATACAGAACAATTATAGCATCATTAGTATTTGAACTGCCTCCAATTAATGCAGTAATCTCTGTTAGTGTGGATTCTGCTGGGCAAGCAAAGCCCACCTTTATTGTTTATCAGATGTATGCCAATTTATAGTCAATTATATTAAAACTTAAATTTATCATCTTAGAACTTTAATATTGATCTAGCCAAAAAACACAACACCATTAGTACTTTGTTCAACTAATAGCTGATGGGCATAGCCACCATGATTTAACCCATGGCTTTGTGGAGTCCAGATGAGCATTTGCTCAAGATGAGCATTTTTACCATCTCTTTTTTTAGTGTTTTGATGCTACATGTGACAAATAAGAGGTGGATCTAACTGTTAAACCACACGGGTTTAATGCAGTTCTCCACTAACCTCACTTTTTAAACCCGGAAGCTACATTAGTCTTTTATACTGTCTGTCGTTCAATCAGAACAACCTATTGGAAAGTTCTCCTGAAACGGGAGATTGAGAGATTTTTTTTCCTTTTTAATAACTCACTTATTTAAATCTTATTAAGACTTAAAGTTTCTATTATTAGGGATGTGGCCACTGACTAACAGGTGGCTGAAGCTCCTTTGTCCTAGTTTTAACCTCTGCTGATGAGTTGCCGAATCGGAATTCTCGAATGTGTTTGTGGATTTGGTGACTTTATCTTATTGTTAGTTTAACTGCCTGTCTGACAGGTATTTGCTCAATTTTGAATGAGCTAAATTCTCTGTATGGACCCACGCAGTCTTGCTAGCATTAACTGATAGCACTGTGTGTTGTCATCCAAATATAGTCACTTCTGTCTTTAGCAAACCGACATGTCACTGGCCAAAATGCTAAAACTGAAGCGTTATAACAAGACTTTACAAACTGATAGGACTATCCTAGACTGACAAACAATGTCATCCACAGATGTGTAAGTTTGAAAATTTCCCTTTGAAAGGAAAGGGCAACCTTTTTTAATAATCTATTCTTGATTAACTCAAAAGTTAACAGCTTTTTCCTTGCCTTTGTTTCCCATGGGTCCAGTACAGTGGATTCATCCATTCTATCTATCCATTGTCTACTATTTATCTGAGTACACATTGTGAGGGCAGCAGCAGCAGTCTAAGCAGAGATACTCAGACCTCCCTCTCCCTGGCTACCTTCTCCAGCTTATCTGAGGGGTTACCAAGGTGTTCCCAAGGCAGCTGAGATACATAATCTCTCCAGCGTGTCCTGGGTCTGCCCCGGGGCAGTCTCTATACCCAAAACATCTCACCTGGGAGGCATCCTAGTCAGATGTCCAAAGCACCTCAAGTGGCTCCTTTTGATGTGGAGAAGTAGTGACTCTACTCTGAGCCCCCTCCATGAATTGCCATCTTATCATGGTAGAGGGATTTGCATGCCCACGTAATCCCAGGAGCTTTGTTGTCAGGGGTAATTTGCTCCTGGTAGGGTCTCCCAAGGCAATGCAGTCCTCTGTGAGGGGCCAGATTTAAAGCAATTCAGAAAAAGAAAAAAAACCTATGAAAAAGAAACCAAGAAACATGACTGCCCTGCACAGGATAGGGACCTACCCTGGTCCAGGGGTGAGGTGCTTGCAGGAGAGCGCCAAAAGTGATACATGGGCCCACCACTCACAGGAGGGGTCATAGGAGTTTGGTGCTTTGTGGATCAGGCAGCAGTCAGTTATAGAGGTTGTGATGGTTGATGAATTTGAAAGTGGGTCTCTTTGAAACAAAAGAGACCCACATCTTTTGATTGAACCCTATTGGAAACCTTAGGAATTTTAGTAGTGACCTTGACTTGCCATCATCATTTGATTGCACTTTTGGCTTTGCTTTCATTCATATGCAACCCTTGATATCTTTGTTCCTTTCTAGGTTCTATAATGAAATAGGAACTCCTCTGCTTTCTGACATAAGAATCAACTACACTGAAAACTCAGTACAGTACGTCACTCAGAATCTCTTCACTAACTACTTCAACGGTTCTGAGATTGTCGTTGCTGGGAAGCTCATAAACGAAAGTGCAGAATCCCTCCATGTCCAGGTCACTGCCAGCAACAATGACAAGAGCATCATCCTTGAGACCGATGTTCCACTGAGACACCGACGGATAGATACCGAGAAGCATGTGAAGGTAGCCACTGCTGCAATGGTGGCCGGAGTCAAAGCCCTGGGGTCCGATGCAACGCAGAAATTAGGAGTTGCTTTGGGTTCTGTAGCAGAAGACTTCGTGGAACGTGTGTGGGGTTTCTTAAGCATCAAGGAGGGGCTGCGGTCACGGCTGCGCAGCCAAACTAGCAAGGAGAGGGAAGATCATACTCAACAGGCCACCAACCTATCTATGACCTATCACTTCTTCACTCCTGTCACCAACATGGTGGTAGAGAAGCCTGAAGTCCTGGCTGATGGAACCATGGCCCCAGCACCCACCATCACGCCAGAAGCTGGCGAGGATGCTTCACCTGCCAATGAACTGCCAGATGACACAGATGACAGAAAGCCACAGATGCCTGATGGGAAGCTCGCCAGCCAGGCTTTATCACTGAGCAATGCAATTGGTAAGGTGGCAGGTCAGGCTATGCAGGGTGTCTTTAACCCTTTAAGGTCTGCTTAATCGGTGCAAAAATGGAAACTTGTGTTTTGAGTGAGAATGTCAGAAAGGCCCTCTGTAAAGCTAGATCATCTTACTATTCATCACTGATTGAAGAAAATAAGAACAACCCCAGGCTTCTTTTCAGCACTGTAGCCAGGCTGACAAAGAGTCAGAGCTCTGTTGAGCCGAGTATTCCTGTATCTTCCTATAAGCTTTCCATAGGCAGTATAGTGTTATTGCATAAATTTTCACTGTTATGCAGCTGATACTCAGCTTTATCTATCCATGAAGCCAGATGACACCAGTCAATTAGTTAAACTGCAGGAATGTCTTAAAGACATAAAGGCCTGCTTCTAAATTCAGATAAAACTGAGGTTATTATACTTAACCCCACAAATCTTAGAAACATGGTGTCTGACCAGATACTAACTCTGGATGGCCTTACCTTGGCCTCCAGTAACACTGTGAGGAATCTTGGAGTAATTTTTCACCAGGAATTGGCTTTCAGTGCACATATTAAGCAAATATGTAGGACTGCTTTTTTTTTTTTTTTTTTTGCATTTGACCAGTTTTTCTAGAAACCCCCTGTCTCAGAGTGATGCTGAAAAGCTAATCCATGCATTTATTACTTCTAGGCTGAACTATTGTAACTCATTATGATCAGGCTGTCCTAAAAGCAGCCTGAAAAGCCTTCAGATGATCCTGAATGCTGTAACGAGAGTACTGACAGGGACTAGAAAAAGAGAGCATATTTCTCTCATATTGGCTTCTCTTCATTGGCTCCCTGTTCCATCCAGAATTGAATTTGAAACTCACAGGACCCAAAGGATCGGCTGCCAATATCCAAATCACAGACTCTATAGGACACCCTCTAAAGATCCCAAATCCTTCTGCCAACTCACAAAAGCTGTTTTATTAGTATGAGGTAGACTTACATACTTTCAGTATTGAGCAGGTGATCTTAATGTTGTAGCTGGTGAGTGTATATCCAGTGTTTACAAAACAGCAAATGAAGCCAACACAAATGAAGCACAAGGAAACAAAAAGAAGGTGCAATCATGTTGCACTTTTGAAAGGTATTATAACTGCTATCCCATGTAAACATGCAGAATGTTTCTTATCTCATCTGACAAAGTGTATTACACTAATATCTGATCTAAAAAAAAAATAGTTATTGTTTTTGGGCTGTTTTTTTTAGCAATGACATTTGTCTGGTTCATCACTGAGATAATTCTCTTCCTTGTAGGTACAGCTGGAAGGAGATCAGCCAAGAAATCCATCACCTTCTCCAAGACATCAGGTAACTCCAGAGTTTCTGTACTTTTCACATCTTTGTTAGAGGGTACTGTACACATATATGAAGCAATGATAGGGTTCAATAGTAAAACTTAAAAGACTGGGGAAGGAGAATGTACAGTAGACTCTCTATACACTCTACGTGTGGGCAGCCTGTAATTTGGTTGTTCGTCAGACAGTCGGCAGTGATCACACAGACAGCAAGAGGCTCAGCAGTTCCTCTGAACCTGACCTGAAAAGAGGAAAGAACCTTCAGGGTCTAATTGAAATGCCAACACACGTAGCACTTTAAACCTTAAGTGCTGTGTGCTAATGGAGTTTGAAAGAGGATGTTTGTGCATGTGCTACAGTAAAAGAGAGGGAGCTCATCAGAAGCAGTTAGTGAGGACTAATAACCCTGTCATTAGTGATGCTCTATCATCTCATTGCTCCTCTCTTCATCTTAACTGGTTCCCATGAGCCTGTCGGGAATTCCATCTAAATAAATAAACTGTATTCCAGAAGAGACACTTAGCTGACTAATACACAAACAGACACATTGCTGTAAACATATCTAAACAATCATCAATCAGCTTTTGCTATTTGCTGGTTTTTACAGGTTTTTCTCATGTATGACACAATGTCATTTTGAGCTCAAAAACATTATAAGTCCCTTTTTTTATTTTTTTATTTATAGCCTTATTTTTACCAGCAGTGATAGTGTAGCTGGTCTTGTTTTCACCTGGTAAAAGATGTGGACCTTGAGACACTTGCTGGTGGAAGCACCCTAAAGGCAGGTTTAAGTACTTTGGCAGGTGTTTACAGTACATCTATGTCTTATGTCTGTACGTTCGATAGATTTTGTTGATAGCATCACAACTGTGCCACATGCTGTCACAAGACTTTACAAGTGTGCAGCTAAGTTCAGAGATGGGTTAGGTAATAATACAAAAATTACTTTTGATTACTGATGGTCAAAACTTGCTGCAGTTGTTATATTAATACAAGATGACTTATTTTGGGAAATTGGCCAATTTTTCTTATCTGAGTCAAAGTCCAGCACCCCTCTTTATTTCCTAGCTACCCATTTTCCAGTCTTCTACTGTCCAGTGCCAGTGAGCCTTTGTGAATTGCAGCCTCAGTTTCCTGTTCTTAGCTGACAGTAGTGCCACCTGGTGTGGTCTTATGCTGCTGCTTCAAGGTGCTCTTCGGCATACCTTGGTAGTAATGAGTGGCTGCTCGAGTTTAGTGTTGCCTTTCTGTCAGCTCAAAGCAGTCTGGCCACTCAAGAGACTCACTGAATATTTTCTCCTTTTGAGACTACACTCTGTACACAATCTAGAGATGGTTGTGTAGGAAAATCCCACCAGATCAGCCCGTCTGGCACCAAGAATCATGCCAAGCTCAACGTTGCTAAAATCACCCTTTCCCCATTTTGATGAACTTCAACAGTTTGTCTTCATTATGTGAAAATAACAAATTTTATTGCCTAAGCAGATTTATAATCTAACAGTTCTTGCATGGGTGGAGTGCATCTAATTGTGTGTGTGGGGGTTTCTCCTCTTATACCCTTATACTTCTTCAGCGGATGGTGATCCTCATTTTGTGGTTGAGTTCCCCCTCAGTAAACTGACTGTTTGCTTCAACATCAACGGTGAGCCGGGACACATCCTTGGCCTGGTCTCTGACCACAAGTACTCTGGTAAGCCTCATGATTATCCTCTGTAAAGGAACCAAAACTCTTATTTCACATCAAGATCTAAATCTTTTCTGCTTTTAATAAAACATAAATGTACGTTCTCAGGTGTGACAGTCAACGGTAAGCTCATTGGGGCCCCAGCTCCACCAGGCAGTCACAAGCAGCAGCGTACTTACTTCAGCACTATCACCATTGTGGTGGATAAACCCAAGCGCGCATACATCGAGGTGACCCCTAAGAAAGTTATTCTGGATGGTCGGGACCGCATTGTTCTGCCCTGCCACTCCACTGTGTCTGTGGACAGTGGGGTGCTGTCAGTGGCCATAGTGGGAAAGTCTAATGTGACCGTGACTGTCGGAGGGAACATCAGCTTCGTAATCCTGCTGCATCAGTACAAGAATCCAGCGCCCTACCAGAGAGACCACCTGGGGTTCTACATCAGTAACAGCAAGGGGCTGTCACTCAGCTGCCATGGGCTGCTAGGTGGGTGCTGAAGGAGATTGTGTGTAAAAACTTGTTGATCTGACAACACAAATCATAAATCCTACTCACTGCAGTAGTGACTACTTAATGTTAACAAAATTCATGCATTAACTATTTTTCATTTACACCAGTCAGCTGGCTAAAATTGAGTAGGCTGTTCTTGGGTTGCGAAAACAGCTGGAGCATGGACAGGAGACCTCCATAATTGTCCCGTGAGATCAGCCACTGGGTTGTTGGCAATTTGGATGTTGCAGAGAGTGGGGTGCGGCCTCTATACAACAGGCTTGACCAAACTCTGGGGATCCGGGGAGTTCAGAAGCTGGATTGATGCCTTGGGCTCTTAGCCATGATCTGAGTCATTCTTAGCAGTTTTTGGGGTAGGGCGTAATGTTCTGCTACTGTCCAGCAGTGCCAATAACACGGGGGTGTGGTTGGTGTGCAAGACATGTTAAAGTAACCCTCACATGAATGCCAGGACCCAAGGCTTCCCAGAAGAACATTGCATTGTAACAATACGGACAAGGGTGCACCAAAATCAGCAGGAATCATCCTCTGAGGATGATCAATATCTAAATCACATAAAGCCAGAAATGTTCTTACTAAACCTGAATCTGACTTTGTAATGAAGAGCTGCATACGCTGCAAACACAGTACAATGCTGTTCCCAAGGCTACTTGCCAGGTTACATTACTTCACTTATGACCTGATACAAAGTTGCCAGGAAAAAGGTCACATTTTGAGAGGAGAAAATTAAGCCCTATTTAAGTATTTAATTACAAGCTAAGCTTTATATAGCTACACTTTCATCTGGGACAATCTACCCCAATGATTCAGATTTGGGGAAAAAAACTGACCTCTTCTGTGTCACGGGCACCTACACTGTCACAAATTGTGAATAAATGCATGTTTGCTTTTTTTTGAAAACATAATGTAATAGTGGTTTTAAAAAATCCGACATCAGCAGGAAATTAACTTACTGACCTCCAGAAAGACATAAAATAACCTGAAGCCCGGATTCATTTTCCTTTTAGGTCAGTTCCTCTATGACGAAGTGGGATTGGCAGAGCTTCCCGCAGAGGGAGACATGAAGCCCTCCGCAGTCCTGAAGGTGAAGAACCGCTCAGTGCCGGTAGTTCAGAAAAGTAGGAGGATCTACAGTGGGACGCAGAGCGTGGACTGCTGGTTCGCCCGGAACAATGCAGCCAAGCTGATAGACGGAGAGTACCAGGACTATTTGATGTCACACATGTTTGACACAGGAGACTGGCCACATGGGACAAACAGGGTGTGAGATGTGTACCTTCAGCATTTAATTACTTGACTAAACTCCTTTTAAACATAACTATCACATCCACATAGTCCTAAAAGGTGCCACACATCAAGTGTTTTTCTTCCTTCAGGTCCCTTTTGAATATATTTTTATTATTTCTGCTGAAAATTAAATGTTTTATTATATAATTCCTCATTTTTACAAATGTTTAATAAAAAGTGTAAATAAAACCAATAAAACTATATTTTTAGGCTTTCTGATAGTAACTTTTGCACACATTTGGGGCTGCATATTTTTTGATCTTCATGTTGGCATGTCTTAAAACATGAAGCAGCAAAATCACACCTGTTTACCACTGAGAACAACCCCACTAATTAACCCTTTGTCACCACTGCCAATGACTACATGGACACCTAACACACAACTACACACCCTTATAAACTGCTCCATATTCTTCCTTGTCATCAGGTGGGGGTCACAGGGCTGCAGGCCACACCCACACAGGTGTGCTCTGGCCAGGTCCCATTCAGCTTGTCTGTCACTGTGCTGCTTCACCCGGGCCAAAACAGGAATTCAACAGTGAACACGGGTTCATGTGTCAATCATCTTTATTCATAGTCCTGATTAAATAAATTAAATACATTCGTAAGAAGCACTGTGGCAGCTTACGGCCTGTGGATACTACAGGTCATGCTGTGCTGTGTGATCCACATGATTGTAACTCGGTTTATATTTTAAAAAAAACAAAAAAAACATAAGGTACAATGAAATACAAAATAAAATATTATAGATAATATATATCAAACTGTAGACCTTGGAAATCATAGATGTAAACGTGGACTTTTAGGATAAAGTAACGCACATCCATCACACTTGCCTAGTTACCACCTTTAGTCTGGTGATGAAGACTCAAAACTCTCACACCTTTTCTTTATTCACTAATGTTCCTGTTCACTGCATTTACCACAGACTGGAGCACAATATAGATATGTAGAGAATAACTGAATAAATAATATTGTGCCATACTTTGCAAAGGTTTAATACATCATCCCACTACCATGTGGCATAAAGGCCTCCTATAGGAGACAAAATTTTTTTTTAAGTGTTACAAGATATTCCATAATTATAAAAAAAAAAGTGCCCAAAAATACCTGATATTAAGCTTTAAGCTTGATTTATGCTTCCACGTTAAATCTACACCATGGACATAAATCCTACTCCATAACCAGGCGTGCAGGTACATTTTGTGGTCTTGACTGATCTGCGTGGTAGCAGCATGACGTGTTGGAACACGAATAATGCGTGTGTGAAATATATATATTAGGTTGTAATTCTATCTGGCTTGCTCACAATGTTAAAGCAATAGCCACCAATGCACCACATGCAGTTCTCTCATTTCCACGGCTTTAATAATTGGCATATTTGACTAAATCAGTGCCAATGTCTTTGTTTCCTATGTTGCAGTAGAAATAGCTGTTGCTCAGTATTTATTAGTTCAGTTTCTATATTCTAGATTAGCTCAGTTTCTATTCAAAATGTCTGAAGTACACCCAAATAAAAAAAATAAATAAATAAAGGAAGCCTCCAGGTGTGAAAAGAGAAGCCAATGCAGAAGTGGTTTCAGCCTGCATTCTTTCTAATGGCCAGCAGGAGGTAACTGCTGTAGTAACCAAATGAAGCCGTATTGTACAAAAGTCTGAAAAATTAACCTACTTCTTAGGTCCCAGTCACACAGGCCTAGAGACTAGACGGTGCCTGCCAGTTGCTAGAGAAAAATGAGCATTCTCCAACTAGCTACCATTATTTGTTGAAGGCTGCTAGCTAGGGAAGTGTGTACTTCCTGACCAGTTGGCGGGAAGTTGATTGGTTAAATTGGATACACAAAGGCATACAGTGCTGTACTGAAAACTTCCTTCCTTGTGATTTGGTCACTAGCAGATTTATATGGAAGACTCCAACTTATTTGCAAATGCTCACCAGCTACTCACTAAAGTAAAACTAAATCGCAAATGCAAAATGTTCGCCTTCAAATTAAAAAGTTAATCTTTTGAAACACGTTGGTTTCAGTAGTGAGGCACAACTTTTAAAGGCACATGTTCTTTGTTTCTGGTTTGCGTTGCACTTTTTCCAGTTTCCCCACCACTCAGCGGTTAGTGAGTATTTGTAGACAAGTTGGCGTCTTCCATGCAACATACAGGCAACTGCGGCAATCAAACGAAGCAATCACAAGGAGGTTTCTAGTGCAGCATCCTCTTTGCAACTGATTAAACCTAGTAACAACTGGCAACCTACAACAGCCACTTGCCAACTGGTCGGGGAATACCCATTTTTCCAAATGTCATAGGAAAGTTATCCATAGATTCAACCCAGGAGTATAAAACAAGCTTAAGAGGTGCTGGTAGTGTATTTCATAAACCACATTATCCACATGTTGAAAGTGCAGCAGCCAAAGCACTGACATATGTGTGGTTTAAGAAAAAAAAATAAAAGAGACTGCTGATTCTCCTTTTAACTTAAAGTAAACAGCCGGGGGGAGAACGTGCAGGAATGACTATAATTACACCTTAAATAAAAAGGTGGATTTGAAGTGATTATATTTGAATACAACCTTAAGAGAGCACTTTTATATATAGTGCATATGTTCTTGCTCCTCTTTGGAAAGTGATAGTCAATAAATGGCTCTCTTTAGAGAAATGCCATTTCCAAAAGTCCCCAGAGTTGAGAGAAGACAGATTTATTTTAGTCTTTGTTATTACCATCTGTGCATTTTGGCCTGCAGGCACTGCGCACCTTAATGATCTCTCTCTTCACACACACGGTGTGTTCAGCTGTGGTTTGTCTGATGTTCTCTTGCAGCAAACAGAGGCAGCAAAGAGAGAGGCTAAAGACTTTCTAATTCCCAAAATGCTACGTGCATGCAAATACGGAGTCGCACTCGAGTTCTAAGTGTTCTAACCTTCAATCCAGAAGAAGGCAGCTAAAGGTGTAGTATTCACATTCACAGGTTATACGACCTTAAAGTGTGCCTTTGCTTGCAAAGAAGCTGACATTAGGACTGAGGACGGTCTGAGAAGATATGGATGGGAGTTTGTTTTTCTTTATTTATGCTCTTCTGAGTGTTGGGTATGAGGACAGTTCTTAATCAAGGACACACAAGATGTGCTTACACCACCACCCAGCTTGGCCTCAGTGGTCCACCTGAATACTGCACATGGGGGACTGGTCCAAATCCGTCCGGCTCCTCCTCCCCGTCTGAAGCCTCCTCTGTGTCTGTCTCAGGTGACAGTAGGACCTGAGAGAGGGGGATTTTGTTAGCAACCAGTACTTAGAGTAGCACAGAATAGAATAGAATAGAATAGAACAGAATAGAATGTCTTTATTGTCATTATACAGGATGTACAATGAGATTGGAGGGCCACTCCTGTTCAGTGCCAAGCAGTAGAAAGTCAAACTTTCTAAAATAGAAATTAGAACTTCTAAAAATATACAGAAAATAAGAGAATGTATAAAAATATATGTTGTAAAAAAAAAAAAAAGTGTATACATATAATAATGAAGATGGTGAGTATTGCACCTGGTGAATGAATAGTGAATGACTATGAATGAATATGAATATGAACATGAACAGCACTAACTATGAGCTAAAGACAAAAAAAAACAAACAGACGAGTCACGTTCTGCTGCAGTGTGTTCCGACTGGGAAATCTCTCAGCTCTGGAATCCCAGCCCAAAGCAGAAAAAATATCGCTGTTTATATGCAGCTTTGAAGATGCTC
This sequence comes from Pterophyllum scalare, assembly GCA_024447675.2. NCBI lineage: Eukaryota > Metazoa > Chordata > Actinopteri > Cichliformes > Cichlidae > Pterophyllum > Pterophyllum scalare. Next base: position 51,132 of record JAMQGT020008402.1, read on the forward strand.
TCCATAAGCAGCAGGAGGAATTCGGTTCTCTAAGGGGCAGAATTCCATGACATTTACAGCACTACAAAACCTCCATATGCTGCTTTAAAATAGGGTTTGACATGTGGAAAATCTGTTAAAGAGATGGATTTAGAGATTGGTAAAGTGATTGATAAAAAGATTAGGAGCATGCATGCTTGATCCTTTCTAAACCTTTTTTCCCCTCTTTAAATTTCACTGTGTACATGGACAGGATTTAATCCATAAATGTTCATATAAATGAAAAAAAGGACTAAAATGTCTTCAGGAAAAGAGGGACATTTATAAACACAAATTAATCACTTCCATTTAATGAGTATTTTAAAAACTGCCATGAAAATGCATTAGACATTATAGTTGTGAAACCCAAAGTGTTCCCAAACAGGGACTTTCAAAATTTTGACAATGGCCAAAGTTAACATCCAGTATTTAAGTGCCTCGCACATCAGTTTGTGAAGATGAATCAAACGCGTGTTCTCCATGATAGCAGTGTGGCTGTCAGGGTTATTACAGGGAATATTTCTAAGCCTTTAAGCCAGCAGTTGTGTGTGACCAGCACTTTGATCCATGTAGCTGATCTGAAAGCTGCAAACCCACCTTAAACAAAGCAAGCAATGTACAAAACAGCAGGTGTAACAGTGACGTGCTGTTAACTAGTTAGACACGCACACAGATTGCCAACATGTTGCAATACATCTGAGTCAGTCTGTGCTGATGGACAAAACTCATCTCTCTCTGGAACTGGTTGCCAACTGGTTGCATTCTGGTTATATTCCTATATAAAAGCAAAGTGCTGTCCTGCAGCAATGATGCCACTGTTTGTGGGGGAATTTCTGTTTCAAATCTATGAGGCTCTGGCTGGAATCTGAATCTAAGTAGTTAATGTGAATTTCTGTGTATGACTGTGGAAATTGATCAGCTATTTACTGTCTTACCACAAACAGATTGCATGAAATTGCCATCTTGACCCTATTCAATCTCAAACTGATAGACTGGCTCTGCCTTGATCACAGTCTTGCACCAAAGTTGTTTTGAAGATGGCAACTGACTGCAAATGGTTGCAGACCTGGTCCCCATCTTCAAAGCAAATGTTACAAAAGGCAACAAGATTGCAAGTTTACTGCACACAGTCGTTTTCAGGGAAGTGTGTGTTCTTATCAACGACAAACACTCCATCTAACCACAGAGAAAAGAACAAAAGCTTTTGTGAGAATGAAAGTCAGTCTGTACTGATATTTAACTCCATTTGGATGTATAACAAATTAGTGAGTGCTTCTTAAATGCTTGTACAACTTGTGCCAACATTACAGTATTCCAGCTAATGAAATATAAAGACACTGACATCATTTAAGCTGAATATAAAAAAATATTGGATATTCTCATCATGTGACCGCTGAGACATGGTGTTAACCGTTTAAGATGGATGGTTTCATTTTGCACCTTTTATTAACTTTTCTTTAACCAGGAAGAAAAACCTGAGAATCTCTTCTGCATGAGTTTTGATGTTCCGAGAACGAGAGCTCATACGTGCTGGTAGTTATGCTGTCCTGGATGAATCTTATATTGTGCAATAATCTGATCACTTCTTTTATAACTTTTAATTTCACTGGCAGCATGTCTAACCAACAACAACAGCAGCATTGCTGCTCTAACTCTAGCTACCGCCCCCACTAAGACCTCATCCAAGTCAATGCCTGTCTTTCTGTTGTCCTCCTCCACTCCACTCTGCTTTCCATAAGATCAGCGTGAGGGAACTAATCCTAAATGTCACTTTTATTCTCGTGATGAAGGCTTGATTCTATTTCTGCTTGGCAGGCAACCAGGGAAAAGAAAAGAGGAGGGAGGGACGAACACTCGTCGCATTGCACACGAGGGTCACGCACCCCGGCAATCATTCGGCCTGAAGTCTGTGAGTTCAGGCTTTCCTGAGAGGGAAAGAAGAAATATCACAGGCTTCTGTGCCTGGTATGAATTACTACAAGAAGCCTGTTCCAGTTTTGTCGGCCCAGACAAACCAGCATTCAACCGTACTCACAAAAAAAAAAGCCGGCTTGTGTGGGCTTCCTCTTGATCAAGTGGCATCCGCAATGTTGATAGTTTGATTCCAGTGAGAGCCTTTTCCTTATGTCATTACCCTTTATCCCTTTCCCCTCATTTCTTCTCTGTAAGGTCTGCTGAGGTTTTAATTTGGTATGCAAAACCACATGCAAACATTTTCATTAAGGGAGTCTGAAACCACCACAATAAACTATAATCAAACTATAATCGCCCAAGTCAATAGCACTGAGGAAGGCCAGAGAGAAGAGTCTGACTCAGTGTTTCTTGGACTAAATTCATGGGTTTGGTTCCTCATTAGATCAAGTGTAGAGAGAGAGAGAATCTGTCTGTGTATGGGTGTACACCAAAAACAACAGGTGCAGTTCACAGCCGGCGAGACGGTGTCGGTACGTTAACGCTCAGTTTTACACACCATAAAGTCTTTTCTTCAAAAAGCATTTAACATTGTAGCATTGCACGTCTGCGTCTGTTTGGGGCAACAGTCCCACGGGGTGTTTGCTGGGAACATGCTTCTATTTCCTGTTTTAAACAAAACTTAAAAGAATGAAACACTGATGAGTCACTTCCAGAACGCACACGCGTCTGTCAGATTCCTCCAAGGATTTAACGTCACTTAAGGCTGCATAAAATTATTGAGATTTTAATGTCACATGGACTAAAAATGTAACAAAATAAAAACAAATATTTCAGAACTTAGAGCTGGAAAAATGTTTTGAAAGCTTTCACAATAAGTTCTTTTTATTATTTGTTTTAAAAAAACTACACAAATGTAACAATAATATATCATCTTGCACCTTCTTTTTAACTTGTAAGTTACACCGGTCAGCTTTTACATGTATACAGAAGAAACCTAATGGCTTTATATTCATAATTAAAATGGAATACAGCAACTGGGCGCAGATCCTGAAACACATTTACAATGAGAAGGAAGGAAACCCACTAATTACTGTTAATAATTCGTAATATTGGCAGTAATGTTCTTTGTTGCTGAACTTCTTAAGTACTTAACATCAGATCCTCTCACCTGTGACTCCTCACTGTCCATCCACGGCAGAGACTCGGCCTTCTTCACCGAGCTCTCAGAGGAGTCGTCCAGGCTCTTCATCGTCTTGTACTTCCTCATCATCAGGCTGTCCACCACCCAGAACATGATGGACTACAGAGAGAGACAGAGAGACAAAATGCATGAAGACAAAGAAAATCGTTTTAACTCGTCTCACCTTCTCGTCACAAAACTGTAACTTACGTTGACTATGAAGGGCACAATGAGCATGACCAGTGCCAGCTCCAGCTGAGGATTAGCTATGTAGCTCAGCAACACCTCCTGCAACTGGAACAGAAGATGAAAACAGATTAAAAATTAACAACATGTGAAAATAAAGCTGATAAAAGCTGCATGAGGGATTTTTTCTCCAGTGAGGATAAAATGAGATTGAAAGTATTATTAGATTTATAAAATAAAGGATGCAGCAGACAGTGCAGTGACTCTTAACTACCCCAAAACACAAAGTCTCCCTATTATTTGTAAGTTTGTCAAAATACCTGTCTTTTAAATAAAGGATGATCAGAAGGAGTTTTAAATGGAGGCAGGGCAGACAAATAAGCTGCATTTTTATTCCTGTTGCTATGGTAATTGTCCAATTTAATCACAAATATTGAGAATGTCACAAAACAAACTCTCATTGAACTCAATTCCATGTTTACACTGGGATCAAATAAGAAGTCTTTTTTTTCTAATTCTTGCTTGTTTACACTCGTGGCCAAAAGTTTTGGCAGTGGCACAAAGTTTGTTTTTCATGCACTTTGCTGCTTTGGGTTTTATTTAGATTATTTTTCACATATTTCTACAAAACACTGAAGATCAATCACAAGGATTTCAGAGGTTTCAAAAACTTGTATTGGCACATAAATAAAAACTTTTGGCCACAGCTGTATTCTCCCTTGTCTGCCTCAAAGACTCTTTTGATGATGATTTTGATTCCAAAACAAACCAAACAGATCCAAATTTGGATGTGAGAAAAAAAATGTAAAAATGTGCTTTTTTTCTGTCTGGTCCGGCTAACCTGACCAAGCTCAATCTTTGACATTTGACCAAAAAAAAAGAAAAAGAATTGCAATTCTTTTGGGATGAGACCATGGCTCGCTCAGTCCCGTTGGATTAAGTGCAGTCATAAGACTGGCTGAACCTCGCTCAAGTCTTGGCTGGTGAAATGATGAGTGGAAGTGGAAACTGCTTCCTCTGCCTGCACGTATCATAATGTCATAGGATTAGTGCACGATGGGCTGTAAAGTCTTACCTTGGACCATCCGGGGATCAACAGCACCAGGCTGATCACACCTTTCTCCAGCACCATAATGAGCATGTAGACACCACACTGGCCCAGCCACGCTGCTGCCTGCGGGGGATCACCTGGAGGAACAGAGGGGGGGGTAAATTTCCATGTTTTTATTCTTATACTCAAATATAGCAGCTTAATATGATTCACAGTTTTAAATGATTATTTCTCTTCTATCTGGGCCTGCTTGCAGCCCCTCAGTTCACCCTCTGTAGGTTTTAGCTTACTTCCTTCTTCCCTTAAGCCAGCTTTCCTCTGATTGGTTCCCCCGTGAAAATGGGTGGGGCTTCTGTGCTTACAGTAACAGATGAAGTCAGAATATCTGAGCTACTGGTCAGAATTTTCATTTGGAAATCAACTCGGGAGTGCGTTCTACTCCTGACTTCCGACATCTGACTTCAAAGGTATTTGGAATGCACCATGTATGACCATTTTAGGACATCCCCCATTTATGGCATCATACTGAGCCAGAAGTAGAAAAAAATGTTAGAAACTCAGTGTTTAGGAAAGTCTGATGCTTGAGCTTTTTGCTCCCCAGTGATTACTTGCACACATTTACCTAACTATTGTAAAATCTGGCTACATTTCCTATACGCACCCACCATTATAACAGTACATATGTGACAGAAAATAAGGAAAAAGTCCATTTTAACACAATCCCACACCTATCAAGCTCCATATTTCTATCTATTGCTATTTTGAGCCAGTTTCCAAGCTGAAGACAGCATTTAATAATAATCTCAAGAGGGATGAATGTTCTTCATCTGGTCTCAGCCTTTGCAAAATCTCTGTTTCACAGGTGTCTCACCACAACAAATACAAAAGAGGACCGGTCTGTCATTAAGGCAGGAAGGAGGAAGGAAGACTTGGAGGCAGATGGAGAGAGAGTGAGGGAAACAAAGACACAAACAAACACACCTATCCGGAAATGTCAGCGCCCGTCAAACAAACGAAGGAATTAAATACAAACCATAGCACAGAAGTAAGACGGACTTAATCAGGCATGTTTCACTAAAAATTTCCATCACACAAGGAAGGAAAAGGTAGGATTTAAAGGAAAAAACAACAGGAGGGTGAGAGTGCAGTAACTGTATGAAGCCATTGGAAATGATTTCCAGACTCAACTGCAGCTGGAGGTGCTGGCTGTGCTCCCCGTTTACCTCTGGTGGGTCTACAGCACTCTCTGCTGGCAAAAACTGCTCCTTCTTCTTAGACAGAACGTAGGCTTCCTTCTCTAGTCCTTGCATTCATAAATACAATTCATTGCTCATTTTGGGTGGCTGTGGCTCAGAAGGCAGAGCAGGTCATCTACTAATCAGAAGCTTGGTGATTCAGTCCCTGGCTGCTCCAGTCTGTGTAACAAAGTATCCACGGGCAAGATACTGAACCGAGAGGTGCTCCAGATGCGTTCACTGGAGTGTGAATGTTAGATAGAAAGCACTTAGATGTAGAAAGTGCCTGTATGAATATGTGTGTGTGAATGAGACATGCCATATAAAGTGCTTTGAGTGCTCAACATGTGCTCAAATGGTAAATGAACCGGTTCATTTAGCATTTTGTTTAAATAAATGAGAAAAAAATGGAAAAAAACTAAAAAGGAAAACGATTTGTTTTCACTCACCATATTCTCCAAATATGAGCAAAGTCCACTGCTTGTACTCCACCAACTTGGACACCAACTTGACAGCCAGCCAGATGACCAACATCCCCAGAGTGGCATCCAGCAGAAAGTTCATCAGGTAGCTTTGGAAAAATATTAAATTAATTTACTGCTGAGACATCCCATCATGACCCATCTACTTATAAAGAACTCACAGAGAGCAGGGGTCCTCTTTGGTTAGAGTGGATAGGAAGACATTGGCGAAGTGGATGAAGAGAGCACCGATGGCTTGTTTGGACGTATCGAAAAACCTGGAAAAGGCACAACAGACCGCGTTCAGTTTTTATTTCCTGGTTTTGACTGCCAAAGATTTTAAGGTCGGGAAACTCCGAGATGATACTGGCAGACTTGGAAATGGAAGATTTTCTAAAAAGATGCGATTCGTTGTGTTTGATTAACCCGATGGGAGTTCCATCATTTTTGGGGGCGTCTTATATTTATTTATTTTTTTATTCAAAAAAAAAAATAAAAACATAAGCAAATAGGACAAGATGGGGTAGATGTAGCCAAAGAGAAAATTAAAAAAAAAAAATTCTGACCAGATCCTCCACGGTCTTCTGATCCCTACAGGCTCCCGGAACCTCTTTACTGCAAACAAAAAGAAAAAAAATCAATTAATTGACTGTCCCGCAAAAAACAACAACAACATGAAACACAATTTCTCTGCATTTTTTCCCCCGGCCCATCCATATCTCTGCGCAGGCAGAGGGGAGAAAGGGAGCAGATAAAATGCAGATGATTCATCTTAATGCCGCGCAGCCACGAAGCTTCATTTCTGCCCAGCAGGCTGAGAGTAAACAGGCACCAACTGCTCCTTCATCCAAGGTCAGAAACAGAACCGGTTTCCTTCATTACGGTTTTCCCCAGAACCTTTTCAGACGTTTGTTGATCTCCTGTGAGTTAGTGTTTACTATAAAGCATGATTAAATTCAAGAGAGTCTACAGCATCATGACTGTAACTCATAATTCAAGTAGTTTTTTCTTTTCCTGACAGTTTCCTGGAGTCAAAGCTACTTCTCTTTTTTAAACACAGTTTTTTCATTTGGGTTAATTCGCTGCGTCATAAGTAGCATTTTCTCTAATGGCCATAATATGGAAGATGCATCTGTCAGATAAGATAATGTAGACACATTACATTTAAACTGTATGCAGACCAGTCAGGGCTCGGCATAATAATTCATATTTTTTAGATTCCTCAATGCCCTTTCCAACTGCATGTCCCACATTTGAACACACTGATAAGAAATTACTGACAATTAGTGACAATTTCTGAATGGTATATAATTATATATCACAATAATGCAAAATAAAACACACAGAATATTTTTCACATGAAATTCTTAGTCACAGAAATGAAGAAAATTATATTTTAAGACTACAGACCTGAAATGAGCGACAAATTCCTTTTCCGTTACTCTTAATTGTTTCGCTATATTTGTATGTACAAATAGTTTTACATCAGTACTTGCTGCATTTTTAATGCAACGGGCCTTTGTAAAGCAAAAAATTTTTACAGCAATCATTAAATGTCCAAAATTTTAAAGCACAACATTTTCAGCCAAATCAGAGGTGGCTGAGCAGCCCTCTCACTGATCTATACTTGGCGACTTGGTTTGCAGCTGAAAAATGGTAACAAGCATAAGCAGAGGGTGTCAAATTACTTTCATGACATACTAAACATCCAGCCTTTATCTGAGTTCTGTGAGTGCAGGCAGTACAGTGGAAGGAAACTCCCAAAAATAGCTTTGAGGAAGACAGATGAGCGGAGGGATGCCTGTGACTATGGCCATGGCTCAATATTTAATAATGCTTCACTGCACACAAATTACATGTAAATATTAACATATACACGCAGTTTGACCAAGAATGACACTCAGAGAGCAAGAGAGTGGGGAAATGAGAGCGAGAGGAAGGATATTGATTCTTTTATTGCTAATAAGTAACCGAGTGAAGGTTAGAGCTCATTGATCGGCGCCTCTTAAGGCCTGGCCTGATGCTGCTAAACTTCACTGCTGAGGTTTCAGCATGCTGATTAGCTGATGAAATCACCACGACTGCACCGACCTTTTAAAGCACACAGTAATTATTAGATCATATGCCAACACTCAAGTGAAATGAGTTTATATTGCTCTGAGTCAGCATGCATTTGTACTCATTATTTCTGTGTGGTATTTGGGCATTTTGCCAAAAAATAAAGAAAGGAAAACAAAACACTCCAGTCCTAATGTTTTCCCTGAACATGTGTGCAGGCAATTGCATAACAAGATGCCTGGCAGCTGACTAAAGTCTCAATATTCCCAGGAAATGGCTGGGAAATAACTCAAACTGAAGCTCAAATATAATCCAGAATGTCATACAGGAAATCAAACATTGTTTCTGTATGGTATGTGGTATTATTTCTTAAAATAATGCCACATTTCGCAATGTAAGATTTCTGAGAGGCCTCGAGTTCAGTTTTTATCGCAGCTACTCCACTCAGTAACAGTCACATCTTTCGGCTGCCGCCAAAACAAAAAACAGTGCCAGGGGTGCCAAACGTGGTTAGATGCTCAGCATTTCCCAGGTCAGCTGCCCCAGAATCACAAGTTTCTTAGCAAGTCAACGGCCATTGTTAGGGCTGAGTAAGCAGGCACGCCGGCTCACGAGGAGCATCTTGTTTATCTGGTAAAACGGCATCGTTTTTAAATCATACAGAGACATTCCGGTCAGGATAACAGCTTTTAACCCACAAGAATGCTGAAAAGCTTGTGTGCGCTTCGATTTGCAGTCAGCTGGACTACTGTGCTCACAAGAAAAATGAAAGAACAAAAACCTCAATTAACTAAAGTTACCACACAGACCATATTCTACTCAGGTCATACATTTGCTTATTTAGGTTTAGAAGTGATTTTAAAGTTTGAGCATGGGCTGGGACAGAAGCTGTAAATCAGCCTGACCCCTCAGCTCACCTGCTCATTACTGTTCAAACATTTACCTTTTATGGTACAAAGCTGCTGGAACAACCTACCAAATCACATTAATTAGCATTTAAACCCAAACTAAAAATATTCCTTTAAGTCCGATTCCTACTCTCACCATCGATTTTCCTAAACTGCTGTTCATCTCAGTTATCATTTCATTTTATTTCTACACCTTTTATTGGTTTTAACTTATGGTTCTGGGCATTTTTCCTGCTCTAATGTTGACTTAAATGATCTCCTTATTAATTTCTATTTCTCTTATGGCTGTAACTTGTGGGTTTTATCGCTTTGGAGCCTATCCCAGCTGTTATAGGACGAGAAGTTGGGGTACACCCTGGAGAGGTAAAAAAAAAAAAAGACGAAAAAAAAAGAAAAGAAAAAAAAAACACTCGCCAAAAAAAAAACAACCTACGGCCAACTTTGAATCACCAGTTAACCTGAGCCTAACCTATTCTTCAATGGAGCTGGGAGCCAGGGGTCTGTGCACCTGGAATACAGAGAGATCTCACACTGATCATGGAAACTCCAGCCGGCCAGTGGATTCGAACCCATGACCTCACAGCAGGGAGGTCATGGGTTCGAATCCACTGGCCCACTGCACCACCAACTGTGTTAACAAAGTTTAAAACACTAAAACACGGCAAAATAAGCTGATATTCTGGATACAGCACACACAAAAGAAATATATATTACGTTCAAGTCTCATATATGCTTGTACTATCCCAGTATGCTGCTGGGAGATATTCTGGTTATTAAAGAGAAACAAACTGAGGTCCTGGCCCTAAAATTATGCTGCTTTGCCAACAGGCGCACATACCAGTGTGTCCCAACTATTTACGGTAATTTTATTAAACAACAACCTGAACGCCTGGTTCGCGCAGCTTGCTGTCGGTAAACAAAGCTTCTTTTTGTTTTAACTTCTATATTTGCAACACCTGATTTACGCCGAAAGGAAAAGCGAAATCTTTTTATTTAGGTAATGTTTTCCTAAGTTTGCTGTCTGCTAAATATTCTGGGAGAAACGCATGGCAACATTAAATTAGCAAATTTTCCAGTTTAATCTGGTGCCGAGCAGCGGAGCCTCGCGGAAAACAAACGTCAACAAACAAAACGCCACGTGGACTGCTGGAGCTTTGTGCATTTGACTTTTCCTCCCTTCTTCCCCTTTATGAACACACAGTGACACACAAAAACGTGTCTTCAGGGACGTGTCTCCCGGAGGTGACGGTACCGATACTCACACATCAACGTGCTGAAGGCGATGATAGCCAGGAGTCCCTGGATCAAGACGCCGAACCTGTCCGTCAGAGCTCCGTTGTCGCAGCCGTGAGGATTCAGCAATACGTAATGGAACGAAGTACACCAGATAGC
>JAMQGT020008403.1:0-19728 GCA_024447675.2 Pterophyllum scalare
TGATGTGCCTGTTCCTTCGTTCAGTTACGTATTGCTTGACAGAACTATATATGTCCTGTCCACTTCAGATAAAGATATTGGGTGTTTCTTATATAAAGTATAATGATTTGAACAGTATAATTAAACTTTTACATAATATAGACACCACACTTGCTTGTCCCAACCTGCAGGATTGTAATATAGCACAGGTTCTTCACCTTTGCTTGGCAGAGTTTAAGCACAAAAACAACTTTGGTAGATTCAAGGAAGTGAAAGAAAAAAAAAGATGAGCTGCTTTGTTTTGTTATAAGAATAATAGTGAGCAACAATAAGATTATCAAAGGGTAGAGGTAAAACTGTCTACTTTTGGTTTGAATTGGACATCAGTTAAAGTCCAGTGCTAATCCAATCCAGACCAAGTGCCATGGTCACTTCATATCGTCCTTCCTTCCAGTTGCAACTTTTGTGGATCCTGGAGGCTGTCTTAATAACTAACAGGTTAAAGTGGGCTGGAACAATCCAGAAATGGCTTCTGGCACCTTTGGCCAGTGGGCAGTTAACTGCATATTACTGTGGAATAACTTAATTTTTTGTTGCTGCAACTTTCCAGAGATGCCATGGTGAAACTGGCCATCCCACAGCCGCTTACACTTTCAACACATTTCGTCCCCATCCCTGAGCTGCATTCATGGTGCAGATGGACATAAAGTCGCAGGCCTGACACTTGAGCATCTAGCTAGTGCCACAGAAAGGGTTGAGCTGAGGTAATTTCAAATGTAACTTTTCAAACAACTGAACTAAAATCTTCTCTACTCACTATGCAGCCATTAAAGACAGGAAGTCTTATTGTTTTTGAAAATTTGGGGTACGTGGCTAAAAAAAACAAAGAGCTCCCCATGGAAACTCTCTCTCTCTCTCTCCTAAAACACCTAAAATACAATCAAATTACAAAAAATAAAAAATCATTCAAATCATATTTTCACTGAAATTTAGATGTGAGTTTGGGACAGCTGCCTCCCAATGGAAAGTCACATAAAAAGGAGGATTTTATATATACTTAAGTTAATACCATATGAACTAATGTTTTGGGATTAATTAGATCAGAGCATGACTTTAATAAATATGATTTTTTTAAAATGTATTTTTAAGTATAGGACCGATAAACTACCTATACACTCAGATAACAGTTCAGTGTTTTGCAAGTGTGCAATACAGCAAGTTTCTGCAGTAAATTGTAAATTGAGTAAAATGCTAATTATCATTACAAAAAGTGAGTACACCTAGTATTCATACTCCCTGTGTTCATGAACTATTACGGTGAATTCCCCTTTTATGCTTCCAATCAGCAACTGAACATATAATATCAGACTTTTAATCATGAAATGTTGTAGATTATTACTTTAAGTCATGTAGTTATCAAACCATATCATGAAACCCCCTGCAGCTCCACAGAGAGCAAAAGTTAATTTGTTTTTTTTCCCCCCTTTTTTAAAAATTTTTTGCCCAGTTATTCCTTCTGGGGTTGGAGCAGCAGTTCAGCCAGCATGCAGTAAAAAAGTGGAACTTCCATGCGCTTCATTTTTAAAGTAGCTGCAATAACAGACCAGCAGGAACCCGCCCTGTGATGGAAGACGGATATCACAGTGAGTTTTTCACAGTTTTCATCAGGATGTGCCTCACACAGGGTTAGCTGAGGCAGCTGGAGAAATTCAGACCCCAACACATCCATCATATTTACATATATTCATAGATAGTTTTTGGTGTGCATGTCTCATCCAGTGAGCCACAACACCCCTCCCTCTCTCTCTTTGCTGTGCGTTCCTTCTTTCTTCCTTTTCCCATTCCCTGCTCTCTTGCCCTTCCTCCATCTCACACACACATAAATGAAGCAAATCCCAGTCCTCTCCATTGCTATCATTAATTCTGGGCAGTAGGTATAGTTGGCTACCAAGCCATAATATAAGCAGATGAGGCTGAGAGGGGGCCAGCTTTCTTTAACAAAGAGTCAAAAGGACAAAGCTCGGCCATTGTGAGTCAGGGCCATAATGAAAGCATTAAGATAACTCTTCAATATTTATGAAAGTGTGCTGATCTCAGGCCATGCACACACACACACACACACACACACACACAGAAAGAGAGAGAGAGAGAGAGAGAGAGAGAGAGAGAGAGAGAGTCTGCTGGGCAATTCATTATATGAATTGATTGAGTTTAGTTTCCCCTGGTGGTCAAGTCTGTGATACCAAGTTTCATCATTCCATCCAACCTGTGTGTATGTGCGTCTTTGGAACACACATTCTGGATTTACAGAAACACAAGGAAGGAGGCAAATAAATATTTGTGTGTGTGTTTGGATGTGTGTTTGTGTTTAAGGAAGATGGGAATTTACTGTCAATATGTGTGTGGTGGTGGTGGGGTGTGTGTGTGTGTGGGGGGGGGTGGCAAAGGAAATTGTTTTGAGAGTTTTTACATGGATGTGCATTCATGTGATTTTGTTATAGTATGTGTCAGAAAGAGAGAGATAGCAAAAAAAGAAAATGTTTGTCTACACGTTTTTGTTCATAGTGTGTTGTCAATTCAACGTAAATTTTTATAACTTTCTAAGATGCATTTTCAGCTCTGTTGGCAAGATAGAACAAAGAAGGCATTGTATCTATTGGAATGATAAATTTATGAGGTGGACAAATTTCTTACTGTCGGCACACTTCAACTCCCATGAAAAACTATCCATCCATCCATCCATCCATCCATCCATCCATCCTCTTCTGCTTGTCCGGGGCTGGGTTGTGGGGCAGGAGTCTAAGCAGAGAAGCCCAGACCTCCCTCTCCCAGCTCATCCGGGGGGACTATCATGGACTGGATCAGTTCAAACACTCTCAAAAAACTCCAGGACATGGGTAATTCTTTCCATGAGGTTTAGTGAGAATCTTGTGAAACTGTAAGAATTACAACGAAAAGTTCAGATTAGCATACATGTCGAAAACATGACATACAGATAAACAGCGTAACATAACTAGCTTAGCTATGTAGCTTACAAGATAACACAACTGAACTAGTAATATGAAGATTTTAGCGAAATACAACATATGACAGGGATCCCGAGGCGTTCCCAGACCCAGAGATATAATTGCTCCAGCATGTCCTGGGTCTGCCCCGGGGCCTCCTCCCAGAAGACCCCTATGGAAGAGTCACCAGGGGAACTGTTTACCCTGCCTGGGATAGCGTTACCAGGGCCCCAACCTGGAGCTGCCTGGGAAGGGAGCCCGAGGGAGAGCGTCTGGTGGCTGGGCATTAGCCCGTGGTGCCCGGCCTGACGCAGCCCAAAGAGGAGGCCCGAAGAGGAGGGCAGAGAAGTTCCTGGCAGTGGAACTTCGACAGCATTTGGAGGGAGGCTGAGGACATTGAGTCTGAATGGGCTATGTTCTGCACCTTCATTGCTGAGGCTGCTGCATAGAGGCTGCAAGAAGGTTGGTGCCTGTCATGGTGGTAATCCCAGAACTAGATGGTGGACACCAGAGGTGAAGGAAGCCATCAAGCTGAAAAAAAGAGTGTTATTAACAGGCTTAGTTAGCCTGTGGGACTTCAGAGGCAGCTGATGGGTACCAGCAGGCCAAGTGGATCATGCCTTCAGCAGTGAAGCAAACACTTGGGTGTGGGAGGAGGTCAGTGAGGCTATGGAAGACTTTCAGACTGCCTTAAAGCAATTCTGGCAAACCATTAGGCAGCTCAGGAGGGAAAGTAGTGCTCTACTCACATGGTTGATAGTGTGGGTAGAGTGCTCCTGACTTCAATTGAGGATATAATTGCGTGGTGGAAGGAGGACTTCAAGGACCTCCATAATCCCAATGACACGCCTTCTGTAGAGGAAGCAGAGTCTGGGGACGAAGGAGGTGACTCACCAATCACCGGGTTTGAGGTCAGTGAAGTAGTTAAACAACTCCTTGATGGCAGGGTCTTTGGGGTGTATGAGATTCGCCCTGAGTTCCTGAAGGCTCTAGATGTTGTAGGGCTGTCTTGGTTGACACGCCTCTGCAACATTGCATGGAGATCTGGGGTGATGCCACTGGGTTTGCAGACTGGGGTGGTGGTTCCCATCTTCAAGAAGGGAGACTGGAGAGTGTGCTTCAACTATGGTGCTGGAAAGGAGAGTTTGTCTGTTAGTTGAATCTCGGATTCAAGAGGAACAATGCAACTTTTTGTCCTGGACCAACTGTTCGTCCTGCGTGGGACGTGAGGGTGCGTGGGAGTTTGCCCATCCAGTCTTCTTGTGTTTTGTGGACCTGGAGAAGGCATTCAGCTGTGTTCCTTGAGGAATCCTGTGGGGGGTGCTGCAGGACTATGGGGTGTCTGGCCTGTTATAATGAGCCATTCAGTCCCTGTACACCTGCAGCAAGAGATTGGATCGCATTGCCAGCATTAAGTTGGACTTGTTTCTGGTGGGTGTTGGACTCCACCAGGGCTGTGCCAGTTCTGTTCATAATTTTTTATGGACAGAATTTTTAGGCATAGCCAAGTGGTGAAAGGTTTCGCCTTGGTGGTCTCAGAATCTCATTTCTGTATTAGAACTTCTAAGTCTGAGATCATGGGCCTTAGCTGGAAGAAAGGTGGAGTGCCCATTCTGGGTCAGGGACAAATTGCTGGCCCAAGTGGAGTTTAAGTACCCAGGAGTCTTGTTCATGAGTGATGGGAGTGGGAGATTGACAGATTGGAGATGCAACAGGAGTAATGCAGATGCTACAGCTGTCTGTCCTGGTGAAGAGAGAGCTGAGTGTAAAAATAAAGCTGTCAGTATACCGGTTGAGGTCTGTGTTTCTCTGCTGCCCCCACAATCCGGCCTCAGATGGGGGTTGGGTGGATGGTGACAATTATAGTGAAAAGAATCATGCATCCACAGAGGCTTTGGTATAATGGAAGGCCTGGACTGACTCATTGCATATTAGTCCCATCATCCCTTATCCATATGCTCCAACTTTATTTCTTCTTTATCCCAGGGTCAGGTCAAGAGTAGCTTGGCCTTCCATCCAGTTATACTCTCAGTCAGACATTTCTGAATGTTAAAATTCTCAATGATTTTACAAATCCAACCTGTACTGTTGCAAGATTCCTATCTGCTTGTTAAGTCCCACTGTTATGGCCTGGGCTGACTTTTTTCTCTCTCTGTTTCTCTTTCTTTCTCGTTGCTTTCAGGTGGAGAAGTAGGCTGATGATTACTCGTGGCTCCGCCCACGGGCACGGTTGGCCTTTCCCGGGCTTATTATTATTATTACCTTTGTTTTACCAGGAAGTCACAATCTCTTACAAGAGAGATCTGGCCAAGATAGCAGCCATACAAACTCAAAACATCTCACAAATACACTCACACACCTGCAGTGCATTGTCTAACCAACATGTGCTATTTAAAGACCAGCTGGTACTGTTGTTCTCCACCAGATTATTGTCACTGCAATAGAGTTCCCTGTCCAAAGCCAGCGTGTTGCTTCCCAAAGTACTTACCTGCTTTTCCTCGAGGAATATGAAGTACACAGCTGCTCACTTACCAGTTTCAAATGGACTACAGCAAAAGCAAGAACTTTACTTGTAATTCACCTTCCTGCCCACTCTCACTCTTCCTGGATATCTGCTTGCCCCTCCAAAGCCTCAACAAGTAAAATCTTATAATCAAATCAAAAGTCAGACCAGAAATATTCAATTTCTGTTTGGCCACTGTTAACATCCCTTCTCTTCCTCTGCAGAACCCCCTGTCCTGCATCTGTTTGGGATTGTCCTCACCCGAGACTTTAATCGGTCTTTTGATAACTCATTCAACTCTTAATAAATCCTCAAAACCAGTAGTCAGTTGTCTGAGTCTGCTTTCTGGGTACAGTTTATATTAAACTATGATAGTGATGTCATTAGCATCTCTGGATCCAAATGTTCTTTTAATTCCCAAAATAAAAAAACAATAATAATAATTAAAAAAAAAACATTGAGTCTACTGGGAGTTAAATTACATTTAAGTTCAATTTTTCCTCAATAATGGTGATGAAATAAACTCTGTGAAAAGCCTGAGGGCAGATATTTTTTGGGGGCTCTCTCTCTCTCTCATATTACAGTATGAGTGAATATTTTCAATGGATATGTGGTAATAATGTGTCATTTCTCTACAAAAACACAAAGATTAGCTGCTCACACATCAGATTGTCATCCTTTGGGTCTTGTACTCAGCAAAGTCACTGACGGCGCCGCTCAAATCCAAACTCCTGGTAGTATACTGCTCTTGCTCTCTTGTCTCCTTCATCTTTTGAGCACTTTTTTTTTTTTTTTGCTGCTTTGGCTTGGTAAACATAATTCATAATGCCGCTGTGCTGACGAACCACTCTATAAGACAGTTGCCGAAAAACAAATTGTTGCACAGTTGTCATCAACAGGTTCGCACAGGTTTCACAAATGACTGAGAGCAAGGTCAGAAAGCACAAGTAATATATTTTCCCGTGTGCTCCTCCACCATCAAAACTTTTCAGAAAAAAGCACATATTTTTAATCGGTGGAGTGTAAATTGAGTAAATATTTGCAGCTAAAATTAAATTTAGTTTGGCTTTGGGTTACAAAGAGAACCATGAGTTAAACATATAGTGGAACTCCTACTTAAAGCAGTGTATATATGCATGCCATGTAACGTGGAGGGGCCCGTCTGTAGCCGCCGCCTACCTTCTGGGGCCTAGAGCACTGCCCCAGCTGCCTCGTCAAAACCCTTCGGTCATCCCTTAACAAGTGGATGGAGGTTGATACACTGTAGGAAAACCTGCCAACTGTCCTTGCTGCTGTTAGTTTTCATCGACGCTGCTGTCTCATGTAATTTCTCTTGTGTGAAAGGCCTCAGGCACTATTTCATCTCCTTTCTTTCTCCCCAGAGTCCTGCACACTGGCAACTCCTTTTTTTATGAAGTTACTAATCATTAGCTATCAATATCATCTGGCCTCTCTTCTGTAGATTTGACATGATTCCATCTGTTGTGGCAGAACTCCACAATAAGACCTTTAATCAATATGGCAGTCAGCTGACTCACACGTTGCCACGTTGAAACATTAAAAACAAAAAACTGATCAGAGAACGATCACATAAAGTTACCTAATGCTTAAAAACTATACACTTTTCTCTGCTGATTCCTGTTGCCTCACTCACCGCGGCATCCACGCACTCACTCGTCTCCAACACTGAGGTGTCTCCATCCGTAAGTATCTCCATTCTGTTCCCTTTCTCATTAGATCCTACAAGCTTCCCATCAATTCATTTTGTCTCTGCACCACACTCACCTCGTCTCCTCCTCTTTAAGTGCCAATCATTAAGCTGTCAGTCAGCAAGTTTGTACGTTTTCAGAGCATCAGAAGTCACGTTAATATTTATGGTGTATAGATGTAAATGAAAGGCTTCCTCCTAACTAATTCATTTTGCTCTCATTCTTCTTTTTCTTTCCATGATCTCACTTTCTCCCTTTTTTTTTTACTTTTTCTGGCTCAATTTTTTCCTTTTCTCTACATTTTTATCCTCCTTTTTGCTCTTTTTTTTTAAAATACCATTTATGCCTCATCTTTGCCCTTTGTCATCTCTCCTCCTTCCTCTAAACTCTCTGGCTGTCAGGCCTATAACTCCTGATCCATGTATATATTTTTATACTTTTTATTTATTTTTACAGCCCTAGCTCTTAAAGTACCTTCTGACTCTATTCCTGTGTCACAAAGCCACTGCGATTTACACCCCTATTCACACCGAGGCAGGAGGGGTGGATGGTGAAATGTGGTTGGGGGGTGGTGCTGGGTGTTTGAGATAAGCCATCACTGACCAGATTTACAAGTCTCTCTGGACAATCTCCCCTCCATCCAACCTTTGAAAGGTTCAAGGTTCAATTCCTTTTGGAGCCTGTTTTGTAAGAGCCCATCGTCCTGCTGAAGAAGGGAAAAAAGAGAGAGAAAGCTTTAGGGTTTTATACGCAGAGCGATGGCCATGTATGTTTAGGCAGCTGCTAGCAGTGATGCAGAGAGATTTACGTGTTGGTGCTTGAGGGAGCAAGAGCTTTCGATCCCTGTAGCGTAATATTTTATTGTGTCAGGGATACAATGAGATAGGCTGTTCCATTCCTTTCAAGGAAAAAAAAAAGGAAAAAGAAAAAGCCTGACACCGGAGTTTTGGACAGGGAAGAATGAAGCCAGAGTGGGAAAAGGGAAGAGATGAACAGGGAAAGATGAACAGAACATGAATGCGCATTGTGCAGCTTTCAGAGAACTCAGAATAGAAAGCCAGAAGCTCGTATACCCATCATTCAACCTACTGATCAATGAATTGATTAGTAAATCAGGCACCATACAGTAAGTCAAGGCTGGAGCTCCATTAGGGAAGAGCTATGTCATCATTACAGACCAGAATCCGAAGGCTTTGGGGAAAAACCTGCTATCCATTTTCACAACGGCTTTATAGCGAGGGTCAATAACAAAAGAACAGGGACGGCGAGTTTAACTTTTTCTGGAGTTGACTCGTCTACATTATGACATAGATTTTATGCCAAAAGCCGCACATTAAGCAAAACATGCTACTGTTGCCTGAGCAGCAGTCACACAATACCGCGATCATTTACATTTACTGCTTTGAAGTGTTCTTCTGCTTCCACATGGCACGCTTGTGTCTATGATTGCAGTCATAATCACTCTGACAAAAGGCCACAGGAACATGTTTTTTGACTGGAGTTTTATATTCCAGAAAGAGGAGTTTATTTTTCCTCTAATTATTTCCTTTATTTTCTGTCAAAAGAAGAGAGAGGCTGGATGTGAAATACTTTGTTGCTGCAAATTTGGTTCATCTATGTGCATTAGCAAAAAAAAAACAAAAACAAAAAAAACAAGGAAAAAGATCAGCTGCAAATTAATATCTGTAAGAGGTTCTTTTAATTTCAAAGTTTTGATTTTACCTTGCTATATGCTAATGTGGTAATACAACAGATTGTGTTTAAGTGGTTGTAATAATTTGCATTAAAAGGGACTGTTAAAGTAATAATAAACATCTCTGTTTAGTATATTAATACTAAAGATATTCATTTGTCGTATGGTTTTCAATAGTGTTCATGGAATCTCATCTGTAGATTAAAAATTGTGTTGATGCACTCTGGGGCACTAAGATATGATTTTTAAGAACGATAACGCTGCCAAGACTGATGAGGAAAGTCTAATATTTAAATACAGCGTGTCCAACCATCACGTTTGTGTCAGCTCTTCTGTTTCAGCAGCTTGTAGCAAGACAGATACATCAAATGACTTGTCGAGGTATCACAAGGTGCTACATGTTGATTTCACACATGTACAAAGCCTCATCTCTTGCTAACGCTTAAGCTAAAGAGACCCTAAAAGTTGAATAAGGCAGGTTTTAACCAGTCTGGTAGCAACAACCCTCTCCTCCATTTCAGCACTGGCAGAGAACATTTGGATTTTGTGCAAATAAGATTTGCGGTGCATGATCTTCCTCTCTGCCCGCGCTTGTGCAGCAGCACCCTCTCAGATGTACTTTTGGCATCTGTTCATCATAGGTAAGTTGAGCATTTATTATATGATGGAAGACATTCAACAGTCAAACCTGCAGAGAAGACGCGCACACACACACACACACACACACACACACACACACACACACACAGAGCTTTGATTAGACATCTGCCTGAATCTTATGAAAACACGGTTCACTTACGCAGCCTGAAAGCCAAAAAGTACACACTCAAACAAAACTGAGAACATGCCCTACTTACACATATCCACACAAACACGCACATTACTGTATATTAACACACTCACATGCACACACACACACACACACACACACACACACACACACACCTTTATTCCTGTCTGATTTGCACAGTATTATTGATCATTGTATTTGACAGGCTGTAGTGTTTAATGGAACAGGAATCTGCTGAGGCAGTTGTGGCAACGCAGCTAATGGACTGTATGACATACAAACCTATGCGTGCACACACACACTGACACAGCTGCAGTTCCTACAACCAGGGTATGTTTCCTAAGGGACTGCTTAGCTCAACACTGGCCCTGTGATAATGTGCCATTTTACTTTATCCATAAAAGCCATGCGGTGTAATCTATAATTTTATGACTCGCTCTGGTACATATATATATATATATAGCCGTGCCATCCTAATGTTCTCCAGAAAAGACAGAAAGACATAATTAGTGACATTCACATCTTCCAAAGTATATTTTGCTATACTACAATAGCAACTGCTGTTGTGTGTTCAGTGACAAATCTGGCACAGTTACAATATTGGAGAGATTTTGCAACATTAAAAAAAAAAAAAATTAAGGGAGATTTAAGGAATAGGCAGCAACATAGCCGATTACAGCTGGCCTTGGATCGTGCCACTTTCCATCTGCTGAGTGATGCGTATGAAATTTTTTTTCAGCTGCTAAAGAACAGAAGTGAGATAAGGGCATGAATAGGGATTTATGAAATGTTAAGCGATGTAGCAGAATGTATTTTAATAGGTTGAAAATATATCCTTCGTGCCAACTCTGCCCTCTCTAACCTGTGTTTCTTAGTCTGTCTCCTCTGTGATCTGTCTAGAAAGACAAAAATAACACTTAAATAGAGTTTTTGTAGAAAAAATACTGCATATCGTCTGCAGGAATGTGCAGCACGGCTGGGATGTATGCATGCCAGACACCATTCAGACTATTTTAAACTGAAAGATTAATACGTGTCTGCTCTCACTGACTGACGTCAATCGCCCCCTGTGCATAGGAATCTATGTAAAATTATGAGCTTGTTACAAAAGCATATTTGGTGGTATGTTTGTGAGTGTGTGCTATAAGCACACAGCTATGTGTGTTGCCATATGACACTGTGACATTTTTTTTCTCTTTTTGCTGTTGTGCAGCCCATGTTTGTGACTGAGAGGGAAATGAAGGGAAGGTTGAGGATGATGTGAAAGTATAAAATAGATAGAATGATCACCATAGAAAGAATATAAGGAGGACAATGATGGCGCACATGGCAAGACCGCAGTACAACAACAGGAAATAGTGTCCACACACTTGAGCAAAGTCGGTAACAGGTTGCTCCATTCCTCCCACTTTTAGACCATTTACCAGAGTCGTGAGAGCAGCCAGTGGAGCTCATCATTCAATTAGCAAATTTATGCCTTTTCTTCTCTCTTTTCAGTCTTTTCAAAATCAAAAACAATCATTTCAATCAGGCGATGACATTTAAGCTGCATTTATCAGGGAGTATTTTACCGTTACCAGCAACTGAAACAAAACCCCTTAATCCACCGACTCCAGCAAAACCTGAGCAAATATGAGCCTACAGCAGGATTGTTCAGGTGCCAAAAATCTTCAATGAAGTTACAGATCTGCCAAACGAAACGTTACCTGACCAGGCATGAGCGCAGCGCGCCTCCCTCCTCTTCTGCAGCGTTGTATTTTTACACCACAGGTTGTAGCTTAGCTGTAGCATTGTTAGCTTGTGTAATCGTGAGAAATCAGATCAGAAGTGCGCGATACAACAAAACTGTTTAGATATTAGTCAGCTTTAATTGATACTTAAATAAGAATGGATTGAGTTCAGGGTGTACCCGCCTTTTGCCCTGCGCTGGGATAGGATCCAGCCCCCTGTGATCCTGGACTGAAATGAATAGATAGATGGGGGAAAACAAACGCGGGTCAGAACAAGTATAGTGGGAAAGAAAAAGAAGCTTGCTATCAGTAGTCATAATCTACCTTTACCTGTCTGTTTATGTACCGTGCAGAGGGTAGCTGTTGTCTGTCTCGTCTTATAAACCCTCATCTTTTAAACATGCCCCCCGTCTCTCTTATTCTCATCTTTCTGCAATTTTCCGAGCTCTGCTGCAATGCAGAAAACTTCAAAACCTCAGAAAAACACTTTTACACGACAAAAAGATGTTTTCTTTGAACACAGAGTAATTTTGCTCCTTTCCATCCACTCTTTTGTGTCAGTTCCTTGTACTTTTGTCCCTCTTCTGCTGAAAGTATAAATGACTTGATTTGCAAACTGTGCAAATCTCTCTAAAAGAGAGACTCTAAAAGATGTTCTGCTGTATTGACACATCAACAAGGTCAAGAGACAGACTTTGTCTTACTTTAATTTTTGGATGTCATTTAAAGCAAATTGCATTATTTTGGGTTAAGATACGAGCACGACTGGGCGGCAGGGTGGTGTGGTATTAGCATCGTGGCCCCGGAGCAAGATATTCCTGGGCTCATATCCAGCGGTCGGCTGGGCCAGCAAAGCCCGCGTGCCAGGCCAGTTAGTTGTCGGTCTCTCTGAGTTAGCCCTGCGACAGACTGGTGACTTCTCCAGACTGCCCCATGACAGCTCTGCCCCCTCTGCAACCCTGAATCGGACAAGTGTAAGAAAATGGACAGATGGATGAATTGAATTGATCTGAATTAATCAATTAATATCGCTCGGTATGCTGTATCTTTATTAGAGTAAATAATGTTTCCTTTAGTCAGATAAAAGCTCCTTTATTAATCCCAGTTCGTTTGCTTCTAGCTCATAAGGAACGAGCATTAATGCCAAAAACCAGGAATCTTGAAATCTTTTTTGATATTATTTTTCCTTTTGAATCCATTTAAATGTCTTCAGTTGCATATTACACTGTTGTTATGAGTGATGCTGTTTTAGCTATAAGGGACCCGCCTTCTGTCCCTTTGCCCCTGGCTCAGCTCCCTCTCTGAAACATTTGTATTCTCTCAGATTTATATTTAAGACTGTCTCGAAAACCAGATGCTGCATTTAGGTGCAATCTCTTCCGAGGTCTTTACTCGCTGCATTTGTTTTTATCATCACTTTCTGTCTTTTGACTCCAGCCTCATTTGCACTGCCTGCTTCTTTTTTCTATCGCACCCTCTGAAATTCTGTTCATCTGACATCTCCTCTCATCCAAGGTGACTCGTAGAGAGCAGTCCCTCTGTTGCACACAGAAAAAACAAGGGAGCACACCTGGCTGAGACTCTAATACACTCAACGGAAATATTTGCAAAGCAACAGATTACATGATTAGAGCTCCTCTCAGGCACAGTGGTAGCTTTGAAGAATCAGAAACATGATACAGCCTCATCTCTGGAACCACAAAGACAAACTGAGACTCAACAGAAAAGTAAATCTTAAATGATCTGGATTTTTTTTTTTTTTTTTTTAGTATGAAATTCACTCTTTGTGTTACTTCTCCAGGTCATCAAGAAAGGAGTGCAGAGGGAACACAAAGCTTCCCATTAGATTTGTCCAGAGCCAGGCTAAAATAACACACCATAGTCATTAAAGGCATTCAAAAGATGTAGGGCACCAGGAGGAAAAACAGCGGCAAGCACAACAAATCATTTTTTTTATTTTGTGCAGGCTATTGTGGCTGAAGACTGATGCACATCGAGAAAATGACCAGCATGATAGAATTTTACCCTCTTCCCTGGTGTATGATAGCGTCCAAAGTGCGTCCATGACACTTACAATTAAAAGTGAGACAAAAACCAGACCAGACTACTGTTTTGGACTCGACCCACTGAGAGACCCACAGCAGTATCTTTTGTTACTTTTTAAAGCATCTCACACTCTGATTGTCCCTAGGACCATTTGGTCAAAACAAAAATGTATGTCTTTATGAATCCCTATAATCATAAACTGTATTAAAGAAATCGTGTAGTCTCAACCAAGCACGGAGCTCTTCACAAAAGTAGGATTAGAGACTTTCACCCATCAGTCAAATCACAAGTCATAAGAACATTTAAGTCTGAATCTCTTCCTCGTTTTGCAGGTGAATTTAGTGTAACTGGGTCAGATGTGGAATCTGATATATTTTCATCTCTGAGATACCATCTGTACTCGATTAATACTGCCTACCTTAATGCCGATAACTGGTAATAATCCCTTCTCTGTTTCTAATTTGTATTTTACTTGAATAAATAGCTTGCAATGTTTTTTTTTTAAAATCATTTCTTTCTGCTCGCATGGATCAAGAAGATTTTTTTTTTTTTAAAGAACAAAGACAAAGAAGAGATAAAGTAACCTCGGTGTTCAGGAGACACCTGGGATGGCAGAGTGTGAGAATTCCTTGTGATTCAGATCTCACATATCATATGTCCTTCCATAAAACGTGACCCCATGGGCCGTTTGTACACGCAGACTGTTACAGCATGTAGTTAGCTTTTATTGTTAAGTGACCATCTAACATCTAACATCTAACAATGCAACAGCCACCTAAGCAAATGCAGCAAAAAGGTATTTAGGCTGTAAAGTCTGTGCAATTTAACTATTACATAGGCAACACTGGGAATTTTGTTCCACTACATGTGATGCAAATGACAATAAAGATCAATGAATCTTTGAGTCCTACAATAGAATTATCACACGTGTCCACTTTGACTCTGGCATATTTACTTATCGGGCCCCAAGAGGCTGAAAAAGTCAGTTCTACTGAAGATCATTTTGCAACTAATTAGGTTAATTGGCAACAGTTCAGCAACACGATTGTGCATAAAAAAGATCATCACAGAGAGGCAGAGATTCTCAGAAGTGGAAATCTGTTCTGTGGTCACAGAAATTGAAATTTGACATGAATTTAGGAAAACACAGACACATCCTCCAGACTAAAGAGGACTTCGGGCTTGTCATCAGCTGTCAGTTCAGAAGTACGGTATGGGGATGAACTGGCAGTTTGCACATCTGGAAAGGCACCATCAAAAGGTAAATGCAGGTTTTTTCCCCCAACATCCCATCCAGATGAAGTCTTAGACCTTTTACCAGCTGAAAACATTTGGTCCATCATGAAGCAAAAATGTGACAAAGAAGACCCAGGAATGGGAATGGGACAACATTCCTCTCCCAAAAGTCGAGAAACTGGTTTCCTTTGTTCTCAGACATTTACTGTTGTTAAAAGAACAGGGCGTGCTGCACAGTGGTAAACGTCACCCTTGCCAAACTTTTTGGAGAGTCAGATTCAAATTCTGTTTTTGTTGACATTTTACTCAGTGTCCCAGCAGTTGAGGGTGTATATTTAAAAGCTAATTTATCATTTTTTTTCCTCTCAGTGTTTTTTTTAACCTTCTGCTTCCTATTTGAGTTTTTAAAGAATATTTATTTTTTTTTTCTTTTGCCATTTAACTTTTCAATCCACGTGTTCTCTTTTAAATTGGTGCATACCCGGAGTTGCTTTTTCAGTTCATACTCTTGATGTCTGCTGTTGTTTTCACTATTGGCCATCTGTCATTGGTTCGAACTGAGAGGAACCGGGACACCAGACAGAGGAGACTTTTAATTGGCCCACTGAGGATAAGGGCTTGTTCAAGGGAACACTCTATGGTGGAAGAGCTGATTAGAAAACAGCAGGTGTTGGCAACGGCAGTGTACAAGCTCTAAAACTGAGGTTCAAGGCTTCCCATGGGGACCTTGAGAAGGCTCAAGAGAAAATACGCCAAATGATGTTGTATAATTTTGTCATATTTCCCTTCATTACAGTGAGTGCAGGCAGAATTCAGAGCTATCAGAGTCTTTTATTGTATCATACCACTGATGCTCACATGCTGACTGTTTGAGCTTGAATTTTTCCCTTTATGAGACAGTGTCATAGACCCCACGAGCATCGTTTTGTCTGCAGAAATCTACAGTATGGTGCAAAGGTCAGACACATCTATTTTGCATTTGTTTTGACTTATTCAGAATACAGTTTGAGAGAAAAGTTGAATCTTCCTGTTGGTATAGTTACAGCATCCACTAGAGCTGGTGGTCCTACTTAGTCTGATTATGTTTTCCATGCGGCTCATCCAGTTTCAGCAAAGCATTTCAAAGTGTCTCAGAAAGTCCGGGAAGAATTTCTGACTTTGGACACTTTCATTTAGTTCTGTTGGAGTTACCGGCACCAGCCCTAGGGGACGCTGGGCGGTAGCAAGCGGCACACAGCTGAGGTCAGGCTGTGTTGCCCAAAGGTGAGAATTAATACAGTGGCTGTGGAAAAGACGGAGAGGAGACGATGTTTACGGGCCACCAGCTCGTTTAATTCTGACTTCATGAAAGAAGCAAACTCATGTCTTACAAAAAACATCAAATAATATAAAACAACTCCAATAATTATTAGTAATAAACCAAAACCACTGTAGACAAATAACTTTATAAAGTGCAAATATATATATATATATATATATATATATATATATATATATATATATATATATATATATATATATATATATATATATATATATATATATATATATATATATATATATAGGCCACCAGCTCATTTAACTCTGACGCTGCACCTGCGCATCGGCCCTCGAGTCTCCACAGTAACTCAACAGCACCCCTATTGGTGACATCATTTTGTGCCTCTGACTTAAAGGAATACACAATAGTATCTTTAAAAAAATTAAGGGGGTCTCTGTTTTAACACAACATTTGTTTCAATTCGTTACATTGGCACCTTTCAACCATCACAATGAAACTTAGTAAGGTGGAAATTTAAATCACACCTACTGTATATTTGAAACAGATCAACAAAAGCTACCTGATGAATAGAAATAAAGAGATGAAATTTGGACTCTCACCCCACATTATCTCAGATCTAAGATACTCCAGTGATTTCCCTCTGTCTTTAAATCCAGAGCTAAGTGGCGGTGACAAAGACTTGTATTGATTTTTCTCCCTCTTGTTGTATATTAATAGTATATTGATATTAGGAAACAGCTTACTAGACTTTTACACATCGAGTACTGAGTTATACCTAATCACTGCACATTAATCATCACCAGAAGGGTTAAATGTTGAATTTTGGAGCACATACCTGGGCTCTGGGCCTTTCTGTGTGGCGTTTGTGTGTCCTCCTGGTGTCTATGTGGCTTTCCCCAGTTAGGTGAGCTGATGTGATGCAAGATAAATAAAGTCCTTGAGTGCAGAGAATACATGCTGTAAACGTGGCTTGCAGCATCCGGTGCTGTAAGATGTTCATTCAGTTTCGTTTCGCTGCATGATTTTCCTGGTCATTCACACCCATTTGCACTCATTCCTTGTCCAACGTAGGGCTGCACCCCAGTCTGGAACCATCATGAGCAGATACTACCTGTAGATTTCTTAAAGGTGTACAATGCTCCATCATATGAAACACATTAAGCAGGTCTGCTCTCTTTCCATCGATTCAAAAATCAGAAACATCTTATTTCAGAGTGATGCTGAACTTCATCTAGTTTCTAAAAGTAAAATGGGAGCCTTCATCCATCGGTTTTGGAAAGGTTTATAGTGGATAAGGTGACCCTTACACCTTGAGCTATGCTGATATAGGCTTAAGCTAGGGGATCTCCCATGATGCATTGAGCACTTCTTTCCTCTTTTAATTTCCTAAGCCACTACTGCATGTCAAAAGCTTTTTCTTCGTGCTGCCATAGTTTGCTGTTTTTTTCTTTGTCTTCTTACTCCTCAACTCCAAACTGGTCTTGGAAGATGGCTGCCCCCCCCCATTAAAAGGGAATTCTTCTTTCCTACTGCTGCCGAGTACTTGCTTCTGGATGCGACAATGTTGTGGTTTTCTCTCTCATGATGTGTAGGATTTTTATGTTGCAGGGAATGTGAAGGCCCATGGGGTAGCAGGCTGTTGTGGAGGCTGAGTGCAATCTATTAATAAAACTGAACTAAATTTAATTTAGCTGCAAAATCTGAATGGATGACTAACAACACTCAAAACAGTGCCATCTCTAAGGGAACAACAGAGTAGCAGTATAACAGTCTGGTAACTGCAAAGGTACTGTGGAGCTGGACAGCAACTTTTCTTTGGAGCAAACAAAACTGTGTTCATGGAGTAATGTGACACTTCCAAAGATAATTATACATTCCCACAATAAACTCTTACAAGTGCAAAAAATGAAAGCTCGCAGAACACAATAACACAGCTTGGGGGGAAAACAGGGCTCAACGGAACTCATCTGCTTTTGTAATATTCATGGTTTTGTCTGAACTCGTCTGATTTGGCGTGCCTGTAAACAGCAGGATGGTCAAGTGAAGCAAAGCCAACAGAGCTCCAGTGAAAATATGTTAAAATATGTATGCTACTTAAATAAACATCAGTCTCATCAAACAAAGCAGATGTCACGGCTTTTGGATACGAAACTCAATTACCCCAAATCAAACGGCGCTGTCGCTGCGATAGCACCGCCATGCTTCATCCATGAATCATTAGAAGTAATTTGGGGTTTCTCTGTGAAAGTAACATGATACCCACGTAAAAGCAGACAAATCCTCTCATGTATGTCCGCCGTCTCTCAGATGCATGCTCGGTTGAACGTACAAAAAGCATCCAAACATTGTTCCATTGATGATTAAACGCCGCTTGGCTCTAAATTGCACTGCGATCCAAACGGATCCTGGTGAAAGATACGACTGTGGAGCATTTTTTGGTTGTTTATTTGAAAGATAAATGACTGGAGCATTTAGTCTAAATAATCTTACTGTCAACACAAGTGACACAAGTGAGTATTATAACAGAGGTCTACAGGGAGATAGGTGGATCAAGCCTCTGATCCCACCATTTGCTGTTCTCTGTGACGAGACGATGACCCAAAGATTGTGGGGAAAAAGTTGGTAACAGAGGAACTGCGACTTGATTTGATGTTAGTTGTTGGCATAGACTGCGGATATGGAGACTTAAAGCCTTCAGTGTTCTTAGAAATGTACTCTATCACATGCGTAACAAGTAATTATAGTGGTTTATATTCACTCAGTTATGGTGATCACAAATTTATACTGCAAGGAGTGTCAAATATTAAATGAGCTTCAGGTCAGAAAATATAATATAAGAAGGGTGATTACATGTTTGCTGAGTCTGCACATTGAAAAGGCAGGAGTTCATTAGCAGAAATGTATTATTCACACCCACAGAATCTTCACTTTGTTTTTTGGGCATCGTTACAGGAAAGGTAATAAGGTAGAAGGAATGCTGCTCTTTCCTGGAAGACCCATCCCTGCTGCTGAGGCCGTGGTCAGAAACGACCACTCCAGGAACTTCGGTGACAGTGCAGTGGCCCCATACGTCCAATGCTCAAACAAGGGACGAGGGTTTTGAAATGAATTATGTTGAAAATTGTTAAACTTTAATAGAATCTATTTTTTTTCCTTTGAATGACAAAAATATATTTTCTGAATGTACGCTATTGTTAACCATACATAGAGTTCACAAGCTGCTGAAGCCTTTTGTGTCTCTCCCATAGTCAGAATCTAGAGGAGCATCAACTAACTTGCTAAAACCTCGAGTGTTCAGAGTAAATGACAAGTTTAACTATAGAAAAATGTTCATTCTCTCTCCAATTTCTCACTCCATTGCGCTTCTCGTTCTCTCTTTTCCTTTTTTCTTTTCCCTCTTGCATTCTAACAGCTCCCTCTCCACCAGCACTGTGCAATCTGTCAGTCATGTGTAGCCTCTGTCAAGTTTTCAGCTAAGACCCGGGTAATCCTGCCATCGCTGAGGCTGTTAACTGGCTAATTACGGAATATATTGGCCGTCACAGCCCCCTAATCCTCCACTCTCATTCACTTTTGCCCATTCAGGATGCTGTGGGGATTACTGTAACAATCACACCTCCTTCTTTCTTTGATGGTATATGGGGATTAATATGAAAATATAAAGTGTGTGCTGCGGAAACGATGGCAGCGCTGTCATGGGAGGCGAGAAAAAGAACTGCTATACCGAAGAAGTTGTGCAGTCTACCAGACACTGT
>JAMQGT020008404.1:0-19240 GCA_024447675.2 Pterophyllum scalare
TATGTTTGCATCTACTTCGTTCAGTTACGTATTGTTCCAGGCATCATATCCAAATCAACTGGGCAAAGAAACAAAAACAAAAATGTAAAAAAAAAAAAAACAGGAAACAAAAAACATAGAAAACTTAATTTAGGTATCTGTGGTTTTGTTTAATGTCAATTCCCACACTCCAACCCCCACCCATTGTCTCGGAGGTCCTCCGACAGCTAGTCGACTCCTGAACTCCTCTTCAATTTCTGGGAGGTTCCTTTTTTTCTCTCCTCAGGGTCTCGGTCAGGGGTCTGGAGCTGCTGGGGGATTCCAGGTTTTTGGGTTCATTGGTATGGTAACTGCCCTTCTGCTGGTAGGCATAGACATAGATGCTGTACAAGCCTCCAAACAGCAGCAGCAGTGCCAGGATGATAATAACTGAAGGACAAAAAATAGGAGTCAGACAATATCTGCAAGGCAGCGAGGAAAAAGCTGCAATAAGCTGCAAGATTTTTACCTTAATAAGACAAACTGTTGGGCTAAATTAATTTAGGTCTCGTATCGTCTGTATTGGCAATATGATAATTAAAGTACACTTCACCTTTTTTCTACTGTGCCAAAAGTCTGCCTAATTCTGTAACATCTTAAGTGTCATGGTTACACTCTGTTCATGTGGAGTTTTTTGGGTCTCTCTGAATATGGTGTCACTGCTCACATTACTAGATAATTGTGTTACTTAATGTAATTTACTGGGGCAAAGGGTAATCAAAGCATATCCAAAGAGGACAATATGAGATTAAATATGAGCAGTTATCAACTATACAAATACTGAGTGCTGATTTGTTTTTAAAGTCAAAGTTTTGGGAATATTGAATAAACCTGGTACATTATTTGTGTTCATAAATACTGAATGCAATCTTCCTGGATTTAGAACTGGCTTTTGAGGCATGAAGAAGATTGCTGCCTTTTAATCATTGCTGGGTTTGATCTTCTACTTCCTGTTCTTTCAGCTGCTCCCTTTAAGGGACACAGCAGATGATTTTCCTCCACCTTACCCTATCCCTACCATCTTCTGCTGTCACACCCTCTGCGTGCCCTCCTTCACTGCATCTGTGAACTTTTCTGTGGTGTTCTTCTTTTACTCCTGTCTGGCAGCTCCACATTCAACATTCTTTGCACACTTCTATGCACTTTCCCTCTTCTGCATTCAGTACCACTCAAAAGTTTGGACATACGCACCTGTTCATATGAGTGGGGAAGTGTGTCCAAACTTTTGACTGGTACTGTATGTCCAAACCATCTCAGCCTTGGCCCTTTTACTTTGTCTTCAAATGACTCAACACGAGCTGTCCCTCTGATGTATTCATTTCTAATTGATTAATTTCTATTGACTCCGGGTATTTCAACTCATCCACCTTAACTACCTCTACTCCTTGAAACTTCAGCTTTCCACCTGCCTCCCTCCCATTCATACACATGTATTCTGTCTGGCTTCTACCGACCTTCAGTCCTCTCCAATGGATACCTCCACCTCTCTTTTCCACATGCTCCCTACTCTCACTACAGATCACAGTGCTGTCTGCAAACATCATAGTCCATGGAGACTCCTGTCTGACCTTATCTGTCAAAATACCAACAGCACTGTAAACAAGAAGGGGCTCAGCGCCAATCCCTGAGGTAATCCCACCCTCACATCTGTCACTCGGACCGCACACCTCACCACTGTCTCACTGTTCTCATACATGTCCTGCACCAGCCATACTCCTCTGCCACACCTGACTTCCTCGTACAGTACAGTTCTCTCTTGGCATCCTATCAAATGATTTCTCTACATCCACAAAGACACAGTCCAAATCCTTCTGGCCTTCTCTATTCTTCTCCATCAGCACTCTCAAAGCAAACATTAGTGCTCTTTCTCAACATGAAGCCACTCTGCTGCTTGCTGATCATCACTTCTCTTTGTAACCTAGCTCTGACAACTCTTTCCCGTGCCTTCGTGGTTGTTCTTAAAAATCAGAGTCAGTACATGTCTTCTCCATTCCTCAGGCATCCTCTAACTCTCCAAGGTTGTTTTAAACCATCTCGTTTAAAAGGTCCACAGCCTTCTCTCCTAGATAGCTCCATCCATCCCTGGTATGGAGGTGTGTCATCTGGACCAACAGCTACATCCTTTTTATAGCTGCCCTCACTTGCTTCTTACTAATGCTCTGCTAGGTTTGGTACATTTAAAATATTATCTGATATAGTGCACCCTCTGGAGCAAGGTCTTATAGAGCTGGAAGGAAATTTCAGGTAGCTAGAGGAATTTTCTGACGATTGGAGTGACCTGATAAGCACTTTGCCCTCAGTTCCCAAGCAGCTGCATCTGGAATTTGCTGCAGTCTATGCGACATCTGTGAAGATGGACTTTCACTAATCCAGCTGTGACAAAGGCATAAATGAGTTTTTGCATCAGACTGAAATTACACCCAACTGTAATTTCAACATATTACAAATGTGGTTTTTCATCTTAAAAGACGGTGGTTGTAAGTATTCACAGCTGTCCATGAGCTGAGAGACCAACCACATTTCTTGTTTGGCAGTTCAGTGAGTGAAATCATGGCATTAAATTGCCTGTAGGTGTGTGGGGGGTTTTGTCACCCAGAGTGTTCACTGTGTAATGAAATGGCAAAATATCAACAGTGTTTGCCAGCCTTTCTGCCAATAAAATGGCTTCAGTGCCTCAGGTTCATAACTGCAGTTAATGGGTACAGAGAATGGTCTGTGATGTGTTTAAAAAAAAAAAAGATAACTCCGTATTTCTTTGCCTCTGGGAAAGATACAGAAGGGTAAAAGATTTGAAAACCAACATAAAATGTCTTAAAAGGTGGCGAATCCTTTCACTGAAACTTAATTGCACCTTTAAAAAGTCTGTAGAACTCAATTTGGGGTGAAGGAATATTATTCTTCCACAAATACATGTATTGTTTTGATTATAGTGACTCTTCCCTCAAGGTGGAAAAGTGAACCCATATCAGGCTAAATATTCCCTACAGCACAACAGAGCCACTGAATCCCCTCAACGCAGGGCTCAAGCATTCGGGTCTTATCTTTGAGAACATTTTTTTTTTTCGCCACTACAGATTAGCATTTTATTTCATCAGTAATATTAAAACAGGAGGTGTAATTTCCAGAGTCATAACCATTTTACCCATGACAATATATCAGACAGAGACGATGTCTGATATCTAGGAGGGACCACTGACAGGATGCCTGAATGGTGCATTAATCTTGAATGACATGCTGATGTCCTGCATTAGCATAATATCTCAGAAGCAAAATGATCTATTAAGCTGAAGCATCTATGAGTGATGAACAGTAAGCTGGGCCCGTGCAGACTAAATATAGCTGATCCGGTAAAGGTCTCAGACAGGGATGGAGCAGGGAGTCTCTGTGCTGCAGTTTAATCCTTAGACTCCAGCCTCTCCTGCTCATCAGGGGGACCTGCTCTATTTTTTTTTTTTTTCCATCTGTAATACTGTGCTGCAGGCTGCTCATCTGCTCTCAGTGCTCAACATGTCCTCCACGTCCATGTTCTTGTTATAATATTCATGTTGATTATATAATAAATACCTTCTAGAAACACGTATGGAAAGGAAGACATTTAACATTATCATTATTAAGTTTATATTTCTCTGTTACAGGTACAGTACAACATGGAAGAAAGCATAAAAAGTCAATTATATATGAAAAATGTGCTTTAAATATATATATATATTTTAGATGTGACTAAATAACTCATATACAGTCCACAAATCTTCCTTATTTACTCAGCTAATATACCTGAATCCACTTGAATATAATCAAAGCTAACATTTGGCATGACGGCATTAAAAAATGGTTGTTTGCTATGATTATGTTCTTTGTTTTTTTTTTATCCCCCCATGTAATAAAATTCAGCCTGCAGTCAGACACCGAAATAAACAGTGAAAAGCTCCTGTCAGACTCTGACAACTCTGTTCTAATTTTGGATTAGAGGATTTTAGGAAAAACTAAGAGAGAATTTCAAACAGTGTTTGTGCCATCAGGGACAGGAGGGAAAGAGTGAGTAAAACACAAGTGAAGGAGATGAGTCATGCTTCCGTCTAAACCATATAAACTACTAAATGGCACATTACAATTTTTTTGTGCAAGTGCAAGATAAAAATGACTCTTACCTGTTATCCAAAATAGACCTAGGTCATCATGGATATAAATATACTCTGCAAGAGACAGATGCACAGTTAAGGGAAGGAAAAGAAAATAAGATTGCCTTTATCTAACAAGAGCTACAATATGAAAAATGAACTTCTACCTATTCCAGTAAACCAGGGGTCGGCCTCCCATGGTACATAACCGAGGACGGGAGGGAAGGCACCACAAATTGACTCAGAGACATAGCCATGCGTCTGTACCGGTGGGTCTGTTTCATTTGGACGGAACAGGGTCTTGAGAGGCGCGTAGACATTATATCGCACCCCAGATATGCAGCCTATGAAGCCTGGAGCATTATGCCTCTGGATCTCATAGTCAATGTCACCAACCTCTGAAAGAGAGGATACAAACATGAGTTCAGTGTCTGTAAATGAATCAAAAATAATTCTTGCTGCAAAATAAATAAACTGCATGTTATTAATGACAAGTAGTTAATTAGACTGTTACCCATCACTCTGCCCAGGAACATGGACTTTGGAGAGTCAAACCTGGCATCTTCCACCAAAGTTATCTTTTCCACTATAGGCTTCATGTAATCCACCTGTGGGTGGGGAAACATTTGTTATGCATCTCACATTTGCAGAGGGGGAATCAAAGAATAAAGAGAAATCATTACATGCCTATAATACCGCAAGCATTGATGATTAGAAACAGGTAAACAGTTGCAGATAGAGCACGTTCAAATAAAATTTTGAGTGTTCTTTAAGACACTGTTGGGCATTTTCATGTCTATGCGTGAAATGTGAGTAGGAAATTATTTGGATGTCCTTAAATGGGTGCACAGCGCAATATAGCATTTCAAGACATGAAAAAATAATTTCACAGAAGGTAATGTAAAGCACAGATCACAGTGTACACAATGGGAGCTTAAACCTGAGTTTTGATGGTTCTGTTGTGTCTGGTTATGTTCACATAGTGAGGGAATCCATCTGCCAGATTTCTGTGAGTCAGCTGGTAGTTGTGTGTTATGAGTCCCAGCTTATACTTCAGATCTACACTACCTGAGGGGAGAGGCAACACAGTAAATCAATAGCACATAGCACTGTTTTGCTGAATAATAAGTGAACAAAATGACTATGCTGTCCTAAAAATGAGATTTTATATAAGTTACCACTTTCCAGTTCTCAGCAAATATTGTTCAGCTTAACTTAGCTTTTCATACCGTCAGTCTTGAGGATGACAGCGATGTAGTCCTGGACGAAGGAGCTTATATAGAGCAGCACAGCTGGTGTGTGAACAGTGCTGAAACTGAACTCTATGTCGTCTGCTGTATCATTGTAGCCGAGGCTGAAATTATCATAGTGCGGGTCAATCCAGTTGGCCCATGCTGCTTCCTCTGATACAGGCTTCTTTCGTATGTT
The DNA here is from genome assembly GCA_024447675.2 of Pterophyllum scalare. Taxonomy (NCBI): domain Eukaryota; kingdom Metazoa; phylum Chordata; class Actinopteri; order Cichliformes; family Cichlidae; genus Pterophyllum; species Pterophyllum scalare. The sequence continues at coordinate 5,565 of JAMQGT020008404.1, forward strand.
GTACCTCAGCCACGATCCAATCTCAAAGTAAGCTCCAATATCTTCAAAAAGATCATTATGGAATTAGATGTCTGCATCAGCCGGAAGTCCATCGCATTTACCGAGTTCAACTTGTTTTAGTTTTGCTGTATTGAACATGAACTCACCTTTATGGCAGTAGAAACCATCAAAGGCGGTATTGTTGCAGTCACAAGTGTAGGAAGCGTACCCCTCGATACACTGGCCACTGTTTCGACAGGGTATGGTAGCATTAAGACATTCTCCAGTACAGTTCCTCCTTATGCCCTGTTCTTCATTTACTTTCCCCTCTAAATCAAGAGGTACGCCATTCATCCGCAACCCTCGAAGGCATCCCAAGAAAGGCCTCAAGGTGCGGTTGGCTGAACCTGTGACAAAGAATACTTGTACCAGTGGCTATTCATTCAATGTTCTAGAAGACATATTAAGTCTTCTTAATTTGTGCCAGTTTTATATCTTGAAATTTCCATGTTCAGCTCAGGAAACCTACCTACGAGGAGAGGATGTGTGAACTTCATGGTGATAAAGGTCTGAGGTGGGAAGCGTTTGACAGCCCAAGGCTGATAATCTACCTTAATCCGAGCCAACTTCACATTAAGCTCTGCTTGAACAAAGTGCCACTCATTGTCATTGAGTGGCATAGGGGAGTGTAGGGTCACATTAAGGATGCCATCGCCAACCATAAATACAAATGCGAGATTATGGGTGGCTGGAAGAAAAGACAAGATAAAATTAACAAACTATTTTTACAACATTTAAGGTGGATAAACTTGAGAATTTCCTTCCAACAGGTGAATAAACTCACTATTGAGCTCTATTCTTATAAAGTTTCTAAGGTGCTCATCAGAGTTCTCCAGGAAGACACAATGGTCACGATAGGTTTTGAAGTGGAAAGAAATGTCAGCAGTTGTTCCAGGCTTGAAGGTGGGGAATGTTATGTAAGTGGGCTTTGTGAAGGCTATGGTGTTCCAGATGTTTCCTGTGGAAAACATTTAAATATAGTTGAAAAAAAACCTCCCAACCCTTTGTTACACTAAAGATGAGCATATGCATTAGCAAAACCCATAATATTTAAGCTCACTGTCGCCATGGCAGCGGAGTGGGCCCACTGTGAAATGCCCCTCTGACCCAGTCCTGTTGGTGTCCCCAACCACCAACTTCCTAACAGGTAGATGGTCTCTAAAGTCCAAGTAGCCCTTGTCCGAGTGCCTGAAAACGCACAGAGAGGATGATTAATGTCAGAGTCACAAGGTGAACCTGTCAATGTGTTCTTCTCTCACCATTGTCTATAGTCAGCGTCACAGTTGCACTGAAACTTGGGATCGATGCAGGTTTGATTGATGACACAGCCACATTTTTGGACTTCTCTGAATGTCCCACCCCAGTAATAGTGACTCTCATTGTTACGACCAATCCAGTAAGTAAAAGGCCTTCCATCTGTTTTGAAAAAGAAATTGCACCTGTGTTTGACGCATGTCTTAACTTTTTTCTTCCTTAATGATCATCAACACACTAAAAAATTAACGTCTGACTCATCCTACTCACTGGGGGTATTGAGGAGACGGGACTTGTAGCAGGAGTAGTCAATCCACTGTTCGCAGTACATGGAGATGTTGGCAAGAGCGGTGACTTCATCCCAGGAGGCATTCCAGTAGTTGACATCTGCTATATAGGGCTTGTCAATTGAACTCCCAGTCACTTTAGTACCTTCAACTCGATCATTCAAAATCACTGTCCAAGCTTTATATGCTGCAAAGAGGTTTGATAGATGTAGGTCAAGTCATAAAAAGAGAGGAAGAAGAATTTAATATTTAATAATAATAAATAAGCTTGGGCAGAGAATGCAGGAGAGAAGAAGTAGAGGAAGAACAGTTTTACATGACAGATGCAAAGACAGCAACAGCTGGATCTCCCTTGTTATATAAACCCTTTTTAATTTCCCATGAAATTTCAATGCAGGTTTCTCATTACTCCAACATAAAAGCATAACTTTGTTTCCTCCTGCTTTTTACAACCTACAGATAAAACATCAAATACTGAACATGCTGCTTATGAAGCTGTGCACTATTATGACAATGACTACTTACATTTCATTTTGCAATACACTTCAAATGGTTTCAGTGGCCCACTGAGATCAGGATCGATGGTGTAGTTTCCAGACCAGTACTTGCCACTGAGTCTGTAGGCCTCACATGACTCTTTATACACCGCTGTTTGAGGAAAGAAGCGAGCACGTTATGATAATAAGGAATAAGAATAGCACAGGAAAGGCGCTATTAACTCTTAATTGGTGTTTTACAATTATCAGCCAGCACTTACACATGTGACACACTTCTCCTTTATAGCCTGTATTCTCACACAGGCAGATAAAGTCATCCCAGGACTGGATGCATCTACCTTCATGCTCACATGGATTTGGAGTACATCTGTACATAAAAAAGATTATTACAGTGAGGTTTTGTTTATTGCAAAAGTGAGGGACTTACATAAGTAACCTATGTCCTTTTATTATTCCCATGCTTCTCTCTGTTCCAAGATATTTTTATCCTGCTAAGATTCTTAAGACAGTGTTTATGAGGTCAATTTGTTGTTGAAAATTATGTCTGACAGCAATGTGGGGCCACACTGGGGGGTACACAAACATTATAAATGGGCTATCATTAAATATGATAAATCAGTCTGTATGGCATACGCTAATGAGTCATTATTGCACTGTTGCATTAGTATTTTTTTAATTAAGCTGAGTCATTAGTCAGGTTTCCTCAATGACTAATAGTGTATTTCCTACCTGTCAGTGATCCCACAGGTGCCCAACAACAGCTCAGCATATCTTCCCCACTGTCGCATCAGAATAATGTCAATATCAAGCTGTTCGTTGTCTATGAAGATGTGCTGCATGCAGCCATGGAAGCGATTTAGCTTAGTTTCACATTTCCTTATGGTGTTATTAGTTTTCGGGCAACCTTAACACAGGAAAGCAAATGTTGTCAGACTTGATGAGCACAGATTTGATCTATGTGATCTTTTTGTCGCTAGCATTTATTTGAGAAGTCGCCTCACCTCCAAAAAAGTAGCGGTCCCCTGTCCGAATGGTGAAAGGGTTGGTGATCTTCAGTGGCGAGCCCTCCTCCTCGTCGATAGTGAGAGTTAGCAGGTTGTCTCTGGCTGCCAAATCCACCGAATGCCAGTAACCATCATTTAGCCTGTATCCTGTAAAGCAAGCCTTTCATGATGCTTTGATATTGTATTATCAGTAAGGATATGTAGAGTACTGACTATCAGTACAGAAATCACATGTATAATGCTAACCATTCACTCAGTTGTCAGATAAAAGTTGCTATGAATTGTCCAGTTATAGTTGAGGACCAAAAAAAACATTGTTATCTCAATCTGGAGAGACTAATATGTGGCCCTTTCATACATTTAGGTTTATGAGTTTTTGAACAATTATGCTATTTTTGTAATTTTGCCTTTTGTACACCACCACAGTGGATTCCAAATCAAACAATCAAGATGGGATTTAAGACTCAACGCTTGAATTCACTGTGTGAATGTGCTGTAATTACTAAACAGTTACTGCAGTACTTTTGTTGAACCCCTTGAATTAAACCTGAAAGTCTGCACTTCAAACACATCTTGACTGTTTGATTTAAAATTCACTTTGATGGTGTACAGAGGCAAAATTACAGACAAAAAAAAAATTGTATAAAAATGTATGGAATCATGGAGGCATGGAAAGCAGCTGCATGAGGCACAGCATGAAAGGAAGATCTGGGGTGAAAGTGGCTTGCAAAGCGGCTTCCAGAGGTGCAGCAACTGTAGATGGGCTAAAGATATACAAGCAGTGCATATCTTTAGCCTGTCTAAATATATGCACTGCCAATTGCATGTGAAGAAGGATATCAGCTTAGCCAGCAGCTGATGTGGGCTGATGGTTAGATCAGCTGGTCTGCCCAGATTGCAGTTGACTTTGCAGCCTGCCTGAACTAACACTAAGTTTGAGTTTAACAATCTCACTCATTTCAGTTTCCACATATTATGAAACAGTGAAGATCTACAAGAAATGCTAAAGAAAAGCTACTCTGTATCTAAACATTTTCTTCCACTTATCCAATTCAGGGTCGCTGGGGGGGGTGGGGGGGGGCCTGTCCCAGCTACCATAGGGTGAAAGGCGGGGTACACTCTGGACAGGTCGCCAGTCTGTCACAGGGCTAACACAGAGAGAGAGAGACAACCAATTGCACTCACATTCACAACCCCACACTGTCTATGAGCTGTGGGAGGAAGCCAGAGAGAACCCACACGGACACGGGAGAACACGCTTTGTAACTTTGTAACTTTGTAAGCAATCAAATCTATCATTAAGCAAAACCAGTGCCTGACAAAAGCTCACCTGCAGCAAACTGAATTTTCTTCTTGCCAGGCTGAAATATAGTGACGTTGATCTGCCCCTCGCTCAGACCCAGCTCAAGAGCACCCAGGTCATCAGCAAAGCGTGTGAACATCAGGAGCCCTGTGTAATCCCATGAGCGGAACTTGAACTTGACAAACATACGGGGCCTCCTGAAGAACCCTGGCACCTGCAGGTAGTTGTTGGGCCCAGCAAAGGTCATTGGTTTGAGCAGAATGTCACGGCAGGCAAAATGCATCTTTTTCTAGATGGAGAGAGAAATGAGACCTCATTAGTCATGCCGAAACAAGGGACAGTGCTTGTGATTCCACTGTGAACATGAAACAGATATAATTAGATGAAATTGATGGTGATTACCCAAAATGGTAAGGTTGCTATTTAACTGTTACTGTTATCAACAAGCCCTACCTTTCTTGGTATGCGGATGTCAGGCTCTTCTCTCTTAGCCTTGTCAATGACATTGATGCCATTGATGAAGACGTTTTCCAAGCAGCCCCGGAAATTTGGTGTGGAAGGGAGGTGAGGCATGTTTTGCTCTATTACTCCTCCTACATAGATCTAAGCATCGGGTGTTAAGACAGTCAGTGACCCTCATTAAGCCAGTGCATTGTTCTGCATTCATTAATATTTCTGCAATTAAAAGAGGGTCATTTCAGGACAGTACCTTGTTATCTAGATCCAGATGAGTAAATTCTCCATTACATATGGCTGTCACTGTCTGACTGTCCACTGTGAAGTTCACCTGCCGACCATAGCGTTTGATTGTGACATAGTGCCAGTGTAGATTATCGAGAAGGCTGCCAGCATTCAGTGTAGTTCGACCATCAACCTTGTGTACAATGCTGCTTCCTGAAAAAAAAAGAGCAAACACAGCATAGAAGTAACTGGACTGAAATAAAAATAAATGATCTGATATGTTCTAAGCATGTAAAGATCTTTGATGTAACTATAAGGCTTAACAATCCAGCTACCGAGACTAATGTGCAGGTAAAGTCGGCCTTTCTTTAGCTCCAGGGTGAAGAGGTCTCCTTGAATCCCTTCACTGTGCAAAAGCAGGCCATCCTGCTCCAGAGTCTTGAAGTTTATGGCAATGTGGTCCTGCAGAGTGCGGGATCTTTTTTCAGGGTACATGTAGACCACTGAGTCATCTCCATTGTACTGTAGCACATAGGAATCTGAAACAAAATTTCAAACTGGATTCAGTTTAAAATAGTTATTTAAGCATGCTGCATGGCTCCTTCAAATTGTTTGGCACTTATGTGTAATATGTGCATATGAATATGGAGAGTATAGTCATTTAATAACTAATATGGGATTCAGCACATTTGGCATATTGTCAAATACGGTCGAGCGCGAGGGTTGTTGAATGTTCCTGGATATCGGTCAGAATCAGTAAATCCTTGTGCAGCATCCTTCAGTCATTTTACCATAAGGGCAGCCAAACAGCTCCAGCCTCACGCCAATCTTCCCTCCATTCTCTGTGTTCCATGCCAGAGGCAGAAGACGAATGTGTTTAGCAGTAAAGGCGTAATGAAAGACATTCCTCTTCACCTGATAATAATTCCAGTTACCAGGCAGCGTCTGCAAACAGTTGAGACAGGAAAAGAATGGAGAGTTATTGAACCACTGCAATGGTGTTAAAGCCTTATTAAGAGACTGTAGATGAATTGATGGTGAGATTAGCGTTGTCAGTGGTGCAAGAGATAATATTCTGTGCTGTCTTTGTTTTCGTGCCAGTGGCAATGAATATAATGGAACACCCACTGAATCCAAAATCTGCTATAGAGATTACGTTTGACTAGTTAATCCTCGACTCATCCCTTTTATGGCTTATATCCCACCCAGACTGTTAGGGCCCATTGACACCTACAGAGTTGCCTCCTTTCATGATGTATGGTGTCCAGGAGTCTGGTCGGTCTCCATAGAGTAGTGTGTATTTCGTGACCCAGTCATATGAGTTGAAGGTCCCCTGAGTGGCAATTGCCATCAGACGGTACTTCCTGCCCAAGTCTACCTGCAACCATGGCTGTCTGTCCCTGGGAGAAGGGGACCAGCCACTGCTGCCTGAGGGGGTGAAAGAAGAAGATGTGATTTGGAAGTGACACACAATTTGTTGAGGTTGAAACCACTGGCAAAGCAAGCGTGACCTTACAGAGCCGACCACAAATCTTATTGCAGTGATTACAGAGGATGCAATTTAGTGCTATTAAAAGCCCATGTAGGTGCTGTAATTGTATAGTATATAGTATGTATATTCTTTGCATTCCTGTTAAAAGTACTGTCACTTTAAATTGGAGTCCCTCACTCTATGGCTTATAGAATACTTTAATGTGCCTCGCCATTTAAGGAATAGTCTATGTCATGCTTGTTGACATAAAAAATACAGATATAACTAATAACATTAATAATAGCTTTATTCCATTCTCCAATGTGAACACCTTGGTAGTTGAATTAAATGGAACGGAGCCGTGCTTGATGGCATTAGTTACACTTGCACTTACTAAGATAAATGTGCGCTGTGAATCAGGTCTCAAAGCTAAATAGCATGAAGTTATACACTGACTATGTATTAGAAGTAAGAACTTACCATATAGTTTGGCAAAATTGGCAGAGTACAGAAAGTTATATCTGGAAGAGGCCAGGAAGGAGGATGCATAGAGCCCAGAGACGAGTGGATCCACACATTCTCCTGCAGTGAAAACACGGAGGACACCAAGGTCAGGAGGCATTAAAAAAAGCACTTCTGCGCCATCAAATTGTAAAGTTCTGGGTAACAATGGTGGGCACTGCTGCACAGCCAGATAAGGAAAAAAAAAAAAAACACTTGGTGATTAATTAGTGGTTAGTGCATGCTCTGTGAGACACATTTAGTCGGATCAATTCAATTAAATCCAAAGCAAAGCACAAATACCTTTAGGATGCTTTGTTGTTTTGTGTTTGCAGGTTAAAATATACAGAAAATAAAATCAAAGAGTCCTTCCACCTTCGTTCAGAGCAGCTTCATCATGCTGCACTGCTATTATGCATGTGGTTATGAGACTGATAGGACCATCTCACATCTGCTCGGGCTTGTTCCCTGGATGAAGGCTATTACAAGTGACCATAACTCTACCTAATCTTGCTTGTGTCATGGTTGAGGATAAATGCCCAATGCCCTCACCTCAAGCTGCAAGAGAAACACTGTCTCATTTTAAGTGCCAAAATATGCTCTTTATTACTCTCAAGAGATTTAAAACAGATAGACTAAAATAGGGATGGGGGTTTTATGAAGGAGAAAGTAGGTGCATTGAAAAAAAAATCAAATGTTTTAATCTTGCTGTGTATAACTATTACTGAAATGAAAGCAGCTCCGGTCTGACCTTCCACTTGTTTCAGTACAATCCTCTCTTAAACCACTGGAGTTGTTTACTGCTAAACAGGAGTTGTAATTTGTTCTTATGCATCCATGGAGGTCGTGGAGTACAGTAGACAGTGGCAAAGAACAAGAGATGTTAGCAGACTGTAAATGGAGCTTTACGGGGACAGGTGGAGCATAGTCTGAAATTTTAAATAACTTTGTAGATGAACAGAAGGCACTGTGACCAAAGCAGATTCTTACAGTGAAGAAATATGAATGAGAAAGTAGAGTTTTCTTCCAATACATTAAATAGATGAAACATACCATGAATCACAGTACAGCAAATACACACCCTCCTCCAGATGATTTAGAGTTCAAGAGGATATGTTATAGTATTTACACAGGCATGAGTTCTGTTGACATTCCCGCAAGGGCACGCTGCACATTCAGAGGGAAGAAACATGCTGAGCAAGGAAAATGTGACCTTGACTTTCTGATTCACTCTCCGGTCTGATGACTTCCTCTGTCTTTGTGATCCCAAAATGCCTGCTATTCTGTAGATGATCAATAACAGATTTCTGCTGCATTACTTCATCGCTGTTCTCTAAAGCAATTTCAAGTGATCCACACCCTCAAACGTCCAGTCACACAAAAATATTTAAATGGTTTGAGACATGATCACGCAAGCAAAGCTCATTTGCTGCTAATAGCTTGAGTATTGACTTATTTCTAATTCTTCAGTTAGTAGTAGTTAAAGCTCTGTCTTTAACAGCCAACCACTCTCATCCCAGACTGCATCAAGTTAACCTAGGCCACACAGCTCCTCCTTTTTATGGAAAGCATGTCATGCACCCCACCTATTCAGTGTCTCACTTCCTTTCCCTCACTCTAATGTCGCTCTCTTTATTTCCATTCCAACTCTAAAAACCCCTCCAATCTCCCATGCTTTCACTGCATCCCATTACTGCTCATCATCATCGTATAATCTTCTCAGTCTCTCTCACTGCCTCGCTCTTTCCTATTGGGCGTTGCCATGCTGCAGCAGATAGAGTGTACCTGAAGCCTGTGTACCCTTCTACTTGTGATTTTGCACCCCCTCTCGTCTATGCACCGCACAGGGTAGTCTGTTTCTCTGTTTGTCATTAAGAGGCTGTGGAGAACAGTGTGGCTGTGTGGAGCTCTAGCACCACTCCTGCTGAAATATCACTCTGCCGCAAGTGTGGGTTGGCCTGTCTGGACTGACACATCATTACATACAGTATGCAGAGGCACCTCCTTCGGCTGTCGCTGGTCTGTGATGCATGACTGCTGAGGATTCACATAGCAACCCTGTTTGAGTGAAGACATTCACTGAACGCTGGTGGCTGCCAACATGCCAAAACATACAGCAACAAAGCATTGTATGAGGATAGCAGAAATATAACATGTTTTGCTAGAGAGGTTTTATTAAATTATTCATACTCAGGCAGACCTCACAGTGGGTGGTGCCTAACTGCCAAGGATCTAAACTACAAGCTCAACAGAACATCAGAGTTATACTGAGGCTTACATTTAAGTGACCAGAATCATTCTGTCTAACAGAAAAACAGCTTCTTTTTTTTTTTTTACAATAACAATTCCCCTCACATGGAAAACAAACAGTTAGTCCCCTGTTGTTTGGACTGTAAATTTCTGATTTATGCATATGTATTACACCCTCTTATTCCTCTCACACACACAGGCACTTCAGAGAGTGAGTCTCAGCCTCACCCCAGGATAGTTTAGAGTGCTCTGAGATCTGAGGGTCCATTTTATTCTGGCACAGCTCCACTGTGCACAGCACCACAGCAAACTATCTAGACAACTTTTGCATATCAAACACAGAGGCATCAGCGTATTGATTAGGAATAAGTGAATCTAATGAGCTTGACAAAGATATTCTACATAGCTGCTTTCTATATGTCCCCTTTGCAATAGGATGGCAAAAGAGTACCAACTACCCAGCACAGCATGTAACAGAGCTTCATTGAGAGCTTCTTAATCAGGTGGCATGGCATCACACAGAAACAGTTCTTTTTCAAAATCTTAAATAATATATATATATATAAATAAATCTGGAAATGACAGTTCCTGGATGTAAAAGTTATAATTGTGTACAAGGAGAAATCTCAAAGATGTAATATCAATATCATCTGGAACCATCTGTGTCCACAAAAACCTTCAACCTGGCAATTTTGTTGTTATTGTTTCATATAATGAAGGTAAAAACGGTTCCTTTTTTTTAATGCAATCATTTATACAGTATACTAGCTGTATTTGAATTTCACAGAAGTTACATCACAGCCCATCCCTCTCTCATAAACGAATGAGGCCGTTTCTTAAAGTATGCTTTAAGAAACTGTCAAGACCCTCTGAGGTCATCTTGACAGTGACATCACACATAAGGCTTATCAGTATGCATCCGAGTTCTGGTGGATGGGTGTAGGAGGGTGTTTATCATTACCCAATTTTAGCCCCAAACATATCCCCACAACATATTCCCAGTTCTGGCAACTGTAAGATTACTAAAGCACTTCAGTAATCTTACAGTAGATATAGATTTCAAGCCGAGGTGGAAGCAGGATGCAGCGTTTTCTGGGAAGCTCATGGGTACCCAGGCTTCCCAAAAAAAAAAAGTACTGCAGTGGGCTGGTCCCGGTCAGGACGCTGAACCCTGCTCTCTCAACCGTCGTTATATAAAAAAGAAGAAGAAGAAGAAAAATCGCTCAACGGATTTTCAACAATAAGAAGATACACTATCGATAAAGTGTGTAGATTATTATATGTGAAACAACATAAACAGCACTGTGGGGTTTTTTTTTTTTTTTAAGAAAATAGAGTTGAGCCCGCACGCTGCAGAAACTTGCGTGCAGGCTGAGAGAAAGCACTGCAATGCAGACAGTCCGGTGCAAAGGGGATCGCCGTGCGCACCTATGCAGGACCGACGCGGTTTGCTTCTGCACTTTTTTGTGCTTTGAATTTGCAATAATCAAAACAAGCCGTGACAATGAAATCGTTCGTATTTTAACACAACGCCTGGTTTTATCGCAGCGTGCGTTGCCCTTCAAACATCCCAACATCTAAGGCTACATTTTTGTCCTCCGGTGGTATCTTCACTCATTAGGTTATCGAATGTTAAAATGCAACTTTTTCGTCAGCATATGATCCGACACTGAACAGTCTGCAGATAATGCATGTATATACACCTTGAAATATTTTAATCATAGTCTAGCAAACGATAAAAGATGAATAATTGCTTTTTCACAAGACTTACGTGATGAGCAATGTTGAAACCCCAAAAACAAGAGGCATATGCTCAGTGTTTTACAAGTCATCCTTCTCTTAGGACACGTTTATCCACATATGCTATGTTAATTAGATCGACGATTGTTCTGCAGCATCCTCTCACCCCCCTTTAGCCCAACTTTAACTCGCGCGGCTTCAACTCCTCTTCCCGGGATCTCGGGCAGCCTCTACCGGGGCGGGGACGCGCATCGGTTGCTGGTGCTGATGCTGCGCTTCGCCGAGAGCGCGCACTTTAGCTTTAAATCCTTTTAATGGTTTTATTTACATGGCCATTATAGGATGTTATAGCTCCTGCATGGTGGCAATCAAAATATTTTTAAATCTCCTAAACAAGCAGTGCGCTTGTAGGTCGGCCAGGAGCGGGGTTCAGATGTGTCCCGTCAGCAGGAGTCTGGATTTGCAGATGCTGAGGAGACTTGAAAGGAACAATGAAAAAAAAGAAAAAAGAACAAACAAACAAACAAAATAACTTCTTAAGTCCGCAGCAGTCAGTTTTCCACAGCAACTGAGAATAATACTGATTGTCTTCGGTCCCCAAATCTGTATTGTGTAGCTGGTCAAAATGATCAGTTTTCGATTAAATAGTACTGTTCTAGCTCTTTATTCCGCTTTTCTTTCCCCCTTGTATCTCATATCCTCCTTTGGCACAGTTTTCATGGCTTCCAGTTGTCCAGTTGTGGCCTGAGTTGGCGAGGGTTTGGTTAAGAACTCTTTCTCTCCTGAAACGCAGAGGTGAACTTGTTCCAAAAATAGGATGAAGGTCCTTAATATCCTTTACAAGCAGCAGAACTGCAGGGGAATGACAATCACATCTGACCAGTAGGCTGCACTGTTCTGCTTGCTGTCTGTGTGACCTTGTCCAGGTATTCAGCCATGCAAGTGCAATCACAAATACACCCAGAACAGGTTGTAGTATGAAGATGCCAGTTGTGGCTGAACTCAGATTCATCACTAGAGACTCACATGCACAATGGAATGGGGGCGGGGTGACACTGATGCAGGCAGGGATTTGTGGCAATCGGTGGCACACTGACCACAACATTCAAACAAACAAAAAAAAAGCTTCAGGATTAAGAATTGGGTTTATGGGACGGCAGAGCGTCAGTAATGATGTGAGATTGAATGCCTGCGGCGTGGGATTTACGTGTTTTCAATCAAATCAGATGGTCTGTTTGTAAGCTCCCTGCAACTATTTTCACCCCCTGAAATACCATAAATATATAGAATTATATCAGCAGGGAGAAGACAGTGGGAAGCAGGACAAAATGACATTGGAGAATAAAGTAGGACATCAAATCAGCACAGGAAAGTGCCTGCAAATCAGCCCCAGGCCTTGCATGAGGATTTGTTTAACAGACAAGAGACAAGTAGCAAAGGATTTGGTAAGTAATTCATCTCAGTCACAGTGGAAATCATTTTTTTCCTACTGCTCCTAGTATACAAGAGAGATTCTAATATAGGAGTGTTTACAATAATCCATTTTATATTACACACACGCATGTGTCCAGTAGAGTTTCAGTGAAAATGTTACATTGTTGCCCAGTTACTGGGAGGAAAACAAAACTTTAACACCCTTCAACGCAACACAGTTTGTATATTTTATGATACACTGCACTGTAGTTAAATGTAAAGCTTAACATCAGGCATTATTTTACTAACAACATGAAACTGCAGTAGCTGCATGCGGCACATCTGCACGTAGCTTATAGATATGTTTGGCTTTAAGCCATCTCATTCTCTAATTACTGTTTACATTTGACCTTATAGTAGCCTTAGAGAGCTGATGAGAGGAAGCCTAATGCAGTCTGACTGAGGTTAAACCCTTCATCTGGATAACTCAGTCTCAAAAGTGATGAATGATTAATATAACCAATCAGTGGCAGATTTGTCTCAGATTTTGTCTCACTAAATTGTTTTTCTTTTGTTTTTGTATAATATAAATCTAACCAAAAATCTCCACAATGTGGTCAGATGTCTTTCATGATAGAAAAAAATATTCTTAATTAATCCAGAGTAGGGCAGATGTCTACTTCACTTTACATTCATTTGTTACCTCAGGCAATAGTTACTACACTTACACTTATTTCTAGGTGTTGTTATTATTTATTTGCATTTCTGACTGATAATTTATGTGTCCTACATTTATTTATTTTTTTTAGCTAAAAAGCCAAATTATCAAATAGCTTGTGAATACCAATATAAATTCATGAGGGGGAAAAAAATCTATATTGTGCTAAAAGTAAGGAGAAATCATAAGAGTAACAAACTTATACTGCACAGTATCACTGATAACCTTATTTTATTCATGTGCAGGATAGGCGCAGGAGCAATCTCAAAAGAGTTAAACCAAAACTGTACAACTCACCACTAGATGTCAGGTAAAGCTCGTACTCAGATCTCTGCTTCTCACAGTATAGCAGCGTTGCTCACATTGCAGCCCTTCAGCAGCAGTTTCACTGGTTGTTGTCCAACAAATCCAACACACTATTCATTTGTAACTGTGTTTTGCAGATTTTTTTTTGAAACATTTCATTTTGTTAAAATGTTCAAACCTTTAATGAAAGTTCTAAATGAATAAAAGAAGGA